>SNQJ01S0044233.1:0-12442 GCA_010110895.2 Picea sitchensis
ATTCATATCTTGTATAATATTTATGGTCACTTGGAAGAGATTAGAAATTGTTTTGAATAAGTCATATATCATTTAAGCTCAGTGACAACTGATTCACCCCCCCTCTTAGTTGTCTTAGTAATTTCAACAATTGGTATCAGAGCGGGTTCCTTTTACTTAAAGGTAGATATGTAAGCTTAAACATGACAATTCACGAAGGGACTTCAGCCAATAAGACTCCTCTCTTTGATGGAATAAATTTTTCCTTCTAGAAGGCTATAATGAGAACTTACCTAATGGCCTTAGGTGTTGATGTTTGGGATTCAGTAGAGACTGGATACATAAATCCTATTGTGCTAGCTTCCAAGGATGATAAGTTAGAATTTAGCTTTAATTCTAAGGGAATGAATGCTATCTTGAATGGACTTGAAGAAGCTGAGTTTGTAAAGGTGATGCATCTTCAAACTACCAAAGAAATGTGGGATAAACTTATTAACAGTTATGAAGGAAATGAGAAAGTAAAAGATGCCAAACTTCAAACATATAGATTTAAATTTGAACTAAAGATAAATGAAGATGAAACAGTCAACAAGTATTTTTTAAGATTTGAAGAGATTGTGAATGCCATGAAGGGTCTTGGTGAGAAAATTGAAGAATCATTTTTAGTTCAGAAGATTTTAAGATCTCTGCTTGCTAAATTTAATCCAAAAGTCTCTGCAATAGAAGAACTAAATGATCTTAAAACTTTGTCCATTGATCAACTCCTAGAAACTCTAACTACATATGAAATGTGAATTAGAAAAGATAAATCCATTACTAGAGAAGCATATTTTAAAGCAAACAAGAATATAGATTCAGAATTAGATGATATTGAGGCAAAATTTGTGAGAAGGTTAAAGAAAGGATCAGGAAAATATCAAGGCAAGATCCCTTTCAAATGTTTTAATTGTGGTAAGATAGGTCATTTTGCATCTAAGTGTCCTCATCAGAAAAAGGATCAAAACTTTGATGATGAAAATAAATACAAATTTAAGAAATATAGTAAAAAGAAAAGTTTGTGTGCAAACAATGACAACTCCTCAGAATACATAGATAATGATTCATCCCGTGAAGACAAATTGAATGATTTTATGCTTATGGCTACGGGAGATCTTTGTGGTGAACATTCATGAGGTGAAATGGATGACGAAGAAGTTGTGGTGGATATGGAAGGTGAATTAATCAGTGCTTTGGAAGAAATTGATAGACTCAGATGTAAGAAGAGAAAACAAAAATAGATGTTGGTGCAGTTTAAAATGAATGGTAAAAAACCCGATGAAGACTTTTCTCTACTAAAAGTGGAGTTAGAAGAGGTAAAGAAAATAGAAAACATTCTGAAACAATAGTTATAAAAGACAAAAGCGAGGTGTGAAGCCTTAGAATAAGAGATAGTAATAAATAGAAAGGAAATGGAGAAGTTTAAGGCATTGTATCACCAAAATCTGTCAAGTATTAAAGCATCAAAAGGTTTATCCTCCATTCTAAATCAACAAAGGAATCCAACTTTGAAAGCTGGCTTGGGCTATGAAGAAGGATCAAGTAGTGATCATCCAAGTAATACAGAACCCATCAAATTTGTAAAATCTACAATCGTTGACAACAAACACTCTGCAGAAACAAAGAAAGAAAATCATCCACCAAGAAGGAATGAAAAAGAAAGTACCAAAACTGATAAGAGAAACTATCAGCATGGAAGAAATCGACCCGCTCAAAGAAGACAGTCTTTTTCCAGCGACAAAGGATTTTTCTATGGATATTGTTTTTTTTTTCTAACTTTGGTCACAAAGCTATAACTTGTTCTTTAAGATGTAGATATGAGAAAACAAGTTATTCAAGGAATAGTTATATGCCACAACAAAGATTGAGACAACCAAGCAACAAACAACCACAAACTATAAATCATATGATGGTTAGGAGAAGGACATAGGTGAAACATAGCAACAGTTATGAGCATAACAATCATTATGATCTGCTATTCAATGAACCAAAATGTTATAACTGCCATAATTATGGACATAAAGTTACAGACTGTCTCTTAAAGAACTATAAGCCAAATCTGAATCCTGCTACTAAAAATTTCAAGGTTTGGAAGAAGAAAGAAGATGACCAGTGTGGATTAGTGTTATCAACCCAAAGATAAAAGAATCCCTGGTGTGTTGACAGTGGATGTTCCAAACATATGACTGGAGACAAAAGTAATTTTCTAACTCTAAGTGAAAACAAATCAGGGAATGTAACTTTTGGAAACGATGTGCTAGGAAAAATAAAAGTTAAAGGAATGGTAAGCCTGAGTAATGGAAAATGAAAAGCTCAAGATGTGATGTTTGTAGATGGTATGAAACATAATCTACTAAGTGTCAGTCAAGTTTGTGACAGAGGATGTGAAGTTGTTTTTACTTCTAAATATTGTAAAATAAATTTTTGAATTCAGGACAAATGGTTGAAAAAGGGATAAGAACAGAAAACAATGTCTATGTGTTAAAAGAAGAAAAAGAAGAATGGCACTTAATCAAGTATGATGAAAGTTGGCTATGGCATATGAGACTTGGATACCTAAATTTTTATCATATAATCAAACTTAGAAACAATGGGGCGGTAAAATATCTTCCAAAGATATCAAAGCCATATGACTCTGTTTGTAAGCCTTGCCAGATAGGAAATCTTACTCGAACACAGTGAAAATATTAAAACCTTCCTTCAACAAAAAAACCTCTCCAATTAGTACATATGGATTTATATGGACCATCAAGAAAAGAAGGTACAGGAAAAGAAAACTATTTTATGTTGATTATTGATGATTATTCTAGACTAACATGGGTTTCCTTTTTGAAGGAAAAATCTAAAGCATTTGAAAAATTCAAAGTGTTTAAGGCTCTGACTGAGAATCAAACACGAAAAATATTGAAGGCAGTAAGGTCTGATAGAGGAGGAGAGTTTAATTCATGGAACTTCAAAGAGTTCTGTGATAAACATGGAATCAAACAAGAATACACTATTCCAAGGACTCCACAACAAAATGGAGTAGTTGAGAGGCAAAATAGATCAGTTCAGCAGATGGCAAGATCAATGATGAATGAAAGGAATATTTCTCAGAAATATTGGGTGGAAGCAATTCATACAACTGTTCATATCCTTAACAAAACTCATCTTAGGCCACAGAATGACAAGACTCCTTATGAACTATGGTTTGGAAGACGTTCTTCAATCAAGCATTTTAAAGTCTTTGGAAGTAAATGTTATATCAAGAATAATGATGAAAATATTGGCAAATATGATGACAGGGTTGATGAAGGTATCTTCTTAGGTTATGCTACAAACAGTAAAGGGTATATATGCTACAATAAGAGGTTGCATAAATTGGTTGATTGTATCGACATAAAAGTTGATGAAGAAATCTTGATAAAAAATGTAAGCAGTGTTGAACCAAGCATAAAAGATATAGTGTAAGATGAAGATGAATAGGTCCAAGGATCAGAAAGGGAAGAATCTGAATAAGATGAATATATGATAACTCAGGCTGACACAAATCAGAAGAAAGAAACAAAATCACCTCTCAGAATTGTTAGAAATAATCATCCTGAAAATCAGATAATGGGAGATATAAATAAAGGAGTTCAGACAAGAAGGAAATTAATTAAAGACATAGAACACTCTCAGATTGCTTTTCTATCTATGATTGAACCTAAAAATTTTGATGAAGCCAACAACCATGATGATTGGATTAGAGCTATGAATGAAGAGCTTGATCAGATTGAAAAGAACAATACTTGGGAGCTTGTTCCTAGACCTGAAGATAAGAATGTAATAGGTTCCAAATGGGTGTTCAAGAATAAAATGAATGAAAAAGGACAAGTTGTTAGAAATAAATCCAGATTGGTCTATAAAAGGTATGCACCAGTTGAAGGTCAGGATTTTGATGAAACATTTGCACCAATGGCAAGATTGGAAGCCATCATAGTGTTTCTTTCATATTCATGTCATAAGAACTTTAAAGTGTATCAGATGGATGTTAAGTCAACATTTCTTAATGGAGATCTAGAGGAAGAAGTATAGATGGAGCAACCTGAAGGATTCTCATTGAAAGATAATCCTAATTATGTTTGCAAGATAAATAAGGCCTTATATGGACTGAAACAAGCACCACGAGCTTGGTATTATAGACTGGACACATTTTTACGGGACAAAGGGTTCAAGAAAGGTACCGTTGACAACAATCTCTACATTAAGTTTGAAGGTGATAATTTACTAGTTGTTTTGGTCTATGTAGATGATATTATTTTTGGTTGTACTAATGAATCCTCTATCCAATGGTTTGCTAACTCTATGAAAACAAATTTTGAGATGTCCATGATAGGATAATTTTCATATGTTCTTGGTTTACAAGTAAATTAGATTTATGTAGGAATATTTATCTCTCAAGAAAAATATTTGAAAGAGATGTTGAAGAAATTTCAAATGGAAGATTCTTCTCCTGTTAGTACACCCATGGTGGTTGGTTGCAAGCTCAGTAAATATGATATTTCACCTGATCTTGATCAAAGGAAATATCGATCAATGATAGGTAGTCTTCTGTACATCACAACATCCCATCCTGATATAATGCAAGCTGTTGAAATGGTAGGTTGTTATCAGTCTGCTCCTAAACAAAGTCATTTAGTAGTTGTAACAAGGATATTCAAATACTTGAAGGGAACAATGACTTATGGTCAGTGGTATCCTAGAAATCAGAATCTTCAGTTAACTTCTTATTCAGATGTTGATTGGGAAAATTGTGTGGATGAGATAAAGAGAACCAGTGGAGGTGCATTATTCCTATGTGACTCATTAGTAGAATGGCTTAGTAAGAAGCAGGGATTTATTTACTTATCAACTACAGAGGCATAGTACATTTCTGTTGCTACTTGTTGCACACAAATTTTATGGATGATAAAAACTCTTGCAGATTTGGAGGTAACTTATACTGATCCCACTCCAATTCACTGTGATAACATCAGTGCCATAAGTCTCTCCAAGAATCTTGTACTTCATTCAAAGTCTAAGCATATACCAATAAAATATCATTTTCTCAGAGAACAAGTTACAAACAGAATTGTTCAGGTGAATTATATTCCTTTCGCAGAACATATAGCTGATATCTTTACTAAACCGTTAGCAGTGACACCTTTTGGATATCTTCGTCAGAAGTTGGGGGTTATATCTTCTTTTGTTTAATATGTTCACCTTGTTAAGGGGAGTACTTATTGAATATCTATTATATTTATGGTGAATATAGCTCTGGTTCTTCCATTCCTAGTTGAAAGGGGGAGTATGTGCCTGCCACATTTCAGATACCTTCGAGATGTACTGCAACATCTCAGGGGGAGCATGTTTCTTATTTGACATTGTTGTCAAAAGGGGAGAAAGTGTAGTGTGGTAAGGATGCTACAAGGTATAAAGTGTAGTGTGGTAAGGATGCGACAGGGTATGGTTGGATGTCCAGGTAGAATAGCGCAGTTCTTCAAGGCTATTCAAGGTTTCCATCAATGCCAAAGGGGGAGATTGTTGGCATATTTACAGACATAAGGTCTTTGTTTATTATTGATGGCAAGATTGAAAGCATAAGATCAACAATGAATAGAAACAATGATCGTTGGATCACCCATTCAAACCATTCAGAATTCCCGATGGCCGTCAAATATGAACTTAGACAGGAGGAGCGCGCAGAAGAGGAGAACAGATCTCAGGCATTAAATCTTAGCACGAGGATCGACCGTTGTTGGATCCAGAATAATGAGCATGATATTTAAGAGCAAGGTGAAGCGGGTTTACAAATTCCCAAAAGAAGAGGGACCATCCATCATCAAAGAGGACATGTGGCGAAAGGCCGGAGCACGACAAAGGCTCCATTTCAAAATTTCACAGATCCGGAAATCCAAAGGAAGGAGATGCTCTAACCCCTCGAACTTGCGATATGCGAAATCGCGATGAAAATCTTGGTCGTTGAAGCCAGAGGACACATGGTGAGCGATTGGAATTTCACTAACTTGCACATTGGAGGAGTCAAAGGAATATGACACAGGAACTCGTGACATGTGAATTCTTGAAATGATCTGGACCGTTGGATCACCAAATCTCTGGACCATTGATATGACGAGCAAAGTGCCTTTTGGTGCAGCCTGTGGTCACCGGAGGTGGTCACGTGAGGGGAAGAAGCTAGCGGTGCTAAGATCCATTTCAGAGTTTTAGATATCACGACATTGAGTGTCGAGGAACTCTATCCTTTGAAATCGTGAAACGTGAAACCGCGATTCAATCTGAGTCGTTGATCAAAGGAGAGTTTGGACCATTGATCTGACTCCATTTCCTAGATCACGACATGGAGAGTCGAGATGTTTCATCACAGGAGTCTCGAAGTCGCCAATCGCGAAGTTATATTTGATTAGCGAGTGGTCATAGCTTGTGGTCACATCATCGAGAGTTGGAGGAAGGAGCTAGAAGCTAAGCTCCACTTCGGAGATCATGACATGGGAGAGTCGAGACGCCTCATCACAGGATTCCCAAAATCGTGAGTCCCGAAAGAACTTTATGGATAAGAGCCTGGTCACAGTTGTGGGCATGTGAAGGAAGGAGCTTGCAAGTTGCAAGGATTTATTTCATGATCAGGAGTTGGAAGAGTCAATGTGACTCGCAACAAAATTCATGAAACGTGAAACTGCAAAGTGCCTCTTGATTAGGCCTGTGATCATAGCTAGTGGGCATATGGGATAAATGCAAGACCTTGCGGATTTAATTCAACGGTGCTGGTTATTTGAGAATATGATCGAAGGGCTATTGTTTATCTTCATGATTGGCTTTTCAGTTACGATTCAGTTAGCTGAACTAAATCATGATTCTTGAACGGTTGGCGATTCAGTTGCTAAGGCGTTTTTTCCCTAGGAGATTTGAGGTGTAACGAAAGAGGAAGTGGGCTTAAAAATTAAGAAGCTATGACTGTGTTGTGTTATTTGTTTTGATTGAAAAAGAAGTTGAACTGTAAGAAAGTTAGAAACTCGGAAATGTAAAATAGATGCTGAAAAGATAAAAGAAAAGGATAATTACAGAATAGATAGAAGTAGAGCAGAATTGGAGAACAAATAGAAGCAGAGAAGAATTGCAGAACATAGAAGAAGGGGTAAGAAGTGAGACACCTGTATTTTTTGTTATTCAATCATTTATTCTTAATCAGGGAGGTAGGGTGGTGCTAGGGAGGACTGTGGTCCTCTGATATTCAAGTTGGTTCTTGAATATTGGAAGTTGTATCTTCCATCTAGTTGTAGCTAGAAAACCAGGGTGGCAGGGTGGTGCTTGGGAAAACAAAGAGTTTTCTGTATACAAGTTGGTTCTTGTGTAAGTGGAAGTATATGCTTCCATCCAGTTGGTGTTGGAACACTCAGGGAGTTGGTGCTTCCTTCTAGTGGGTGCTAGAGAAACCAGAGAGTTGGTTCTCTCAACAAGTTGGAGCTTGTAAAATAGAGGTAGTAGCCTCACTTTGAGTTGGTGCTCAAATAAAGATGATGTACAAAACTTAAAAGACTGCCTATCATTTGAAGAAGAAGAGGTTTTCTCCCTTTATGTGTTTCCTCATGAAAAATTGTCTCTGTGTATATCTTATGTGTGACTGATGTTCTTTATTTATGTTGTTAATATCTTGTATAATATTGATGGTCACTTGGAAGAGATTAAAAATTGTTTTGAATAAGTCATATATTTTTTAAGCTCAGTAACAACTGATTCACCCCCCCCTCTCAGTTGTCTTAGTAATTTCAATAGGGTGAGTGAGTGTAATAGAATGCTAGGGGGTAGGGTCTTATTTATAGTTAGGGGCAGGGGTTAGGGAAATTAAAAATTATAATTAAATATTGACATTTAATTAATATAAATATTAATTAAATTGTCAATTAATATTAATATTAATTATAAAAACCCTAAACACATATAAAAACCTAATCACATAGCATAAAACCCTAATCACATGAAGTAAAACCCCAATCACATAAAAAAAAGAGGGAAATCAAAACAACAAGGGGTTACCTTTTAAGACAAAGTCAAGGGGGGCCCATAATGGAAAAAGATGTCCACATGAGTCTCATAATGACCTATAAACTTTATCATCATTGCATAAGAGGGTACATAAACAATGTGGTCATGTCCATCTTCATAGGCACTCCTAGGTCTCATGGAACATCCCGAGAGAGAGGAAGATGATCACACATCAACACATCTTGGTATTACACCAATATCTACCTGGTCAATGACCAGGTTGCCCCAGAACACATATGGGGGGCCTAGAACACATCTAGGGTCTTATCCACCAAGGTACAAGACCAAGGACCAACCCATGCATTAAGCAAGGGTTCCTCCGAAGAATGGATCTTGCAGTTGCATAATTTCAACACTACCTGAGCCCATAAATCCTAGAGGTACAAATGGATGTCGTAAGAAGAGTGAAGACCCTCAAGTTATGAAGAATCCAATTTCATAAAATCTACCTTATTATAACAATCCAATTAGGGAAGTATTGAACAACGTATCAAGAATTAGGAAATCCTTGTTGAACTCTTAAATATCTTCAAGAGCATGATTTGACATTTCCATTGTCTGAAAGAAAATAAGAAGTAAATGAAGGTATAACACAAGTTCTGATAAGGCAAGTATGGAATTGATTTTGGATTCAAGAATGGCCTAGATTGTAAGATTTTTCATTCAACCTTGCTTAGAAGAGGAATTTCAACGATTGGCTACCTTTGAGGGTCACCAAGAACCTTTTTCATCTTAAATTCTTCCATGGTTTTCACAAATATTACAATCTAGGCCATTCTATAAAAGAGAAGACTCACACCCCAAACATGGATGATTTTAGGGGCTAAATTTCGCTCATGGGCTAATTTTCCATGGTTTTTCCAAAAATGAGATTCGCTATTATAAAAATGATTCGCCCAAATTCTATAGGATAAAATTATTTTACCTTAAAAATTGCTAAAAGTTTATAAAAACTATATAAAATCCTTAGAAATTTCAATATTTTTACAAAAATATCGCCAAACATTTATAGTTGGCATATGAAGGATTAGTAAGATTTGCCAAGGTTTCTACATTTTAAAATAAATTTCCATCCTTAAAATCATCCCTAACCCCAAAGCATACCAAGATAACAATAATGGGATGCCAAGTATGAAATGAATCAAGTAAACAAGGACCCCAATAATTTTCTTACATATAATAGAATCAAGTATATTCTCCAAGCAAAACATGGGTTCCTTGAATATTTGCTCGCTAACTTATTTTCTCATTTTTTCAAGTGTTGGTACCTAAAACTGATATCCACACGATAACTTGTCTTCTTGTTTTAACGAGTGTAGGTACCACCAAATAGGTATCTGTCAGATCTATCTTCCTCAGGTGATGATCAAGATATACTTAGAGAGGTTGAAAGTGAGACGTGTTGTACTAGATCTACCGGTTCTAGATCAACTAGATCTGAAAAGGTAAGGAAAAGATTTTGTATATGCATGAAAATTTTTATTGCCAATGGAGGGTCATGTAATTATGATGTCGAGAGCATAGGTGGCATTGATTTTTCCTTGAGGTATAGAAATCTAGTGCAATGATGGGTACCTAAGGAGATACCTGAAGTGGACACAAATTTATTCATCAATGGGAGTATGTATCGCATTGCTCCTTCGTCCTTACATGGATTGGGGTTATTTTCCATGGATGGAATAAAGGTCGGCTATGGAACTATAACTGAATTGATGGAGTATGTCGCACCATTATACAAATACTATCACTAGTTGTTTTTGGTCTAATATATGCGAAGTATGCGGAGATATGGAGTTGCTGCAAATTGTATACAACTAGTAGATAACAATCAAAATAAAGGGGTGACTATGTATATTGATGGAAGGACAAAAGATTCTAGAAACATTGTAGGATTTATAAATAGTACACAACTAGTGGCAACAACTAAGCAAATGAATTGCATATTTGAGGGATGCGAAGGAAATTGTATAGTTGTATGTGCAACAAAAAAAATAGTTCCAGGTGAAGAGTTGTTGATCGATTACAACTTAAATCGAATAGATGGAGGGGGTACGACTATGGGGGTAAATATATTACATACCATTCAACTCAACCTTTGATCAATCATTGTTATAAGTTATCACTACAATATTTCAATTTTTTACTGCATATATTTCATTTTTCATTATTTATTTTATGATATTACTACAATATTTCTTTTTCTAATGTTACAATTACTTTCATAACTTTTGTTGATTAATTTATTGTGTCAACATCTGTCAAGGGTGACCATGGAAAATCACACGCTACATCTGTCTAGGGTGACTGTGGAAAGGCACCCGTTGTTCCTCAACAAGTAAATGTTAAATATAGTAACAACTTATGACTACAACAACTAAATTTATGAAATTTCATTATTTATTTTCTGATATTACTGCAATATTTCATTTTTTTAATGTTACGGGTGAATTCATAACTTTTGTTGATTGATTTTGTGTCAACATCTGTCTAGGGTGACCGTGGAAACTCACATGCTACATCTGTCCAGGGTGACCGTGGAAAGGCACCCGTTGTGCCTCAATGGGTAAATATTAAATATAGTAACAACTTATGACTACAATAAATAAATTACTCAAATGTTAAAGTTCATCTCATTAATTTTATTCATTAATGTATTGTGGCATGGTCACCATGGGAAGTCACCCACTCGTAGGAGATTTGAGCAGGGTGACCGTGGGAAGTCATCAACCACACAACAACATCAGGTAATTGGTAGTGATTAATAATAACTAAATTTGATTACAATATCTAAAAAAAATTGATGTTAAAATTATTTTAATTTCATTTATTGTTTGATGTTTTTAGTCCAGTACAGTCAATTTGGACGATGAGGATCTTGAGGATGAAATATTTTATTCCACTGGCCCAATAGAAACTGTCGCGAAGGCCTTGAAGAAGACAAACATAGAATATCTAGCTTTGTTTCACAAAAGACCCCTGACACAGGAGGACATGGCAAGAATTGCAAAGCTACAAAATCTAATAACTAATTTTGGGGTAAGTGGCATCTTCACATATTTTTGTCAGCTATGACAATTTCATATCTTTTTTTTTGTTTTATATTTTCTATATGATCTGATAAAGTAAATGTTTCCGTTTGTTGGATTTTTTAAACCCCGTGCCCTGGGAACCTACTGAGCCTGCAACTGCTATAGGTAGCGGTGATGGTCCAATGCAACACAAAAGTCGACAAAACAAAGTGCAAATGAGGCTTTTTGACCCTCCTGAGGTTCCCCTCAAATCCATTGATGAGCACATTGATGTTGACCGACATGACATGCTGGAGCATGATGAGCCAGAGCCTGGGACTCAACATGACTCCAGAGATGAACATATTGTACATGGCGAGGAAGATATTCATGGAGCATCATCAATTAAATGCACCGGAGATCTCACCTTTTTGGTGGACGACGCATGTGTTCCGATCAAGATTCAGAAGATTGCAGGTATTTTTTAATTAATTGATTCATTTTTATCATGAAATTTAAATGGACATTTGTTGAGATTATTATTAATTAATGGATAACATGTTTCTACAGGAAACAATGTTTTCTATAGAAACCTGAATGACGAAACATTGGAGTTGTTTGGCCCCACCATTCGCACATGGTGGAATACCCAAGATAGCGAAAATAATGATGAATTGATAGGCCAGATGGTAAACTTGTTCGACAATACGTTCAACAAGAAAGTGGTTACAAAGCTAGCCGATGATAATTTAAAATATACCAGGGCCCAATATAGGGATAAATTGCAATTAGACCTCAATCATGAGTGCCCTCCCATGGTTCCGGAGAAAAAGTGGAAGGCCCTGATAGAGGATGCAAAGGAGAAATTGTTTAAAAAACAAGGAAGACATCCACGACCTAGTAAACCAAGGTACAACACATGCCATATTCTTAGTGAAATATGCTCATTTATGTTTTTATTTCTTGTTTTAAGTAACAATTCCGATATCTAATTTTTTTCAAAAATTCCATATACAGGATACCCGACACCTCCAAAGAAACCAAGGCTAGAATGGAAAATCACGGCCATCATAAAATATTCCAGGGTGGCTATGGAAAAATAAAAGCTTGAATCATAATAATTAAATGATTAACTGTGGTGAATATTTATTTAACAGTAGCGAACAAATATCTATTTTTGTTATTGGTAATTTTAATGGTGTTATGCATTGCAGTTAAATATGTTCCAAGTTGTTGCCACCGAGGAGGACCTAAAGCTTGGTTACAAGCACGGTTTTAAAAGTATGATTGAATATCATAGAAGCTCGGGGTAGACTCCAATCTTCCCAACCACACAAATGCAGGTAAATAAAATGAAT
>SNQJ01S0044233.1:19644-39042 GCA_010110895.2 Picea sitchensis
TGGAATGTTTGAATTTCCAATAATGGGTGGGGATCACAGAGGTGACATGGGCATGGAGTGCACATGCGGTAGGGAACACATTGTTGGGTCTTCAATAAAGGAAGGAGTAGGTCATAGAGATTCATCTTCCAAAGTTTTTCAACGATGGTTATGTTTTTGGAGGCTTCGAGGGAGAATGACTCATGGGAGAAAATGATTCCTACATGTGGAAAGTATGTCGAAGATGGCCTCTTGATATGCATTTGTAGGAAATGTTAGCTTATGGGTTGATTGACATCATGCAAGGTTATGCCAAGGTGTATTTGGAAGTGTGAAGTGTATCTCAACCTCCATAAAAATCCACAAGAGGTTGGGTGAGTTAGGGATGGTGGCTCAATTTCAATGCATGGAGGTGTTAATTTGGACAAATTTGGGATGGATTCAACATGATTGGTGGAAGGTGAAAATGTCTAGGAGATGAATTTCAAATTCTCTGTTACATCATGGATTGGATGGGTGTGGTATGAGTATGTTGGTTAGAGGATTCTATTTATTTTTTAGGGATGTGGTTTATGGGGAGGGGTTCCTGATTTGGATTTCTATGTTTCTTACCAGGATCTATGGGAATTATCCATGAATAGTGTTTTTTGGAGGCCCCTCATTTCCCTCTAGTGGCTCCTGTTGTTATCTCTGGTGCATTTCTCTCTTGTTGGTGTTTTTCACTCTTGCACAGTTAGAAGTAATAGAGGGTGGGAAAATAAGTGACCAACATTAGGGGACAATTGATGAGGAGGAGATGGTCGATCAACAAAGAATATATATTTTGATCAATGCATTGAATTCCAAAGTTACCTTAGTTGTGGATACTGTAGTTCAACATCATGGTATGATGGGGAAATTTCAGGACAAATTGGTAGTGTTGAGGTTGCAAGTGGAGGAGATCCAACTTTGGCCTCCTTCGTCAGTTTCTATCTTCGGGTCAATGACAAATTCCTTGTCTCATGTTGGTGCAACTCTTATTGCTGATCTGAATGCTCTGTTAGAAATTCTAGAAATAGAGGGTGAGGTTCCAACCACTATTTCTTCTCCTGATTAATTATGCTTTGTTTTGTAATTTGTATTTTTGGTATATTCTACAGAGTTTACTCTATGAAAATATGTAGTGAATTCAGAACATGGAAGGATAGGAGTTATGATTTAGTTAGTTGGTTGACTTCTATTTTGGAGACTTCGGATTTTTGTTTTGTACTCTAGAAGGATCTTTTCGTACTTTTCATGCTTCGACCACACCTTTAGTGCAATACAAATCCACCAACTCTTGTTAAAAAATAATAATGATGATTATGTAATAATAATGTTCTTTTATTAATTTTTATTATTCAAAGATTACAAGACAAAGCTATTATATAATTGTTTACTAAAATCACAATTATTATAATTTATTTTTCAAAATATTTATCAATTTATATTATTCAACTATTACAATATATTAAATTTATTTAATTAAGTTTAAATTATTAAATATAAAGAATATATAATAATAAATTTTGATCTATACACTTTAGATGAAATGATTTTACAATTTTTAACTTTATTACCAATTTTATGAATTTTCTATTAAAAAAATATGTAAGTATTAGTTGAATCTTCTATTAAAAAGTATGTTAACTATTGTGTTTGGTTGATTTTGTATTAAAATGTATGCAAATATTGGATTTGGTTGATAAATGAAAAAAATTATTTTGAATAATTACTCTTATGAAATGTTATTTTTTCATTTATTTTAATGATAACATTATAATGGTTGTTCATAATTAAATTTATGATTGTTATATTTAAAAAAATTATTATTTAAAAAATATAATTAATTAATTATGAAAACAAAATCATTAATAATAATGATCTTTAATATACATAATTTGCTTTGAATGATTTTATGATTTTTTTTCTATACTACCAACTTTATGAATCTCCCCATAAGGAAATGTAAGTATTAGATTTGGTTACTGAAGAAAATAATTAATTTTTTTTTTAAGAAAGTGGAAAAACAGTTTATTAAAAACATCTGAAAGAGAACTTAGAGAGAGAACTTACATGCCGAAAAAAAGCCAGTCTTTGCAACAATGGCAAAAACAAGCTGATAAGTATTTAAACAATCCATATTTATGTCTAGCTGAGACTTATACAAAATTTCAAAATTTCTCCCATGATATAATCTGCAAAATATTCCTAAGATCAAAATATAGAAGCTTAACATCCATAGGTGAATTAACTAGGGGGTTATTTCATGTTTGGCACCTCTTCTTCATGTTCCGATGATGAATTCAAATATGGAATGTGTTGAAGGGGTCCCAAAGATGAGCCTTTGTCTGAATTGATTGAAATTGAGTGCGTTGGAGACTAAGGACTTGGTCTATAGTACATCTCTTCAACCTCTGACCAAATGGTCGTGCAGTCATCCTAGAGTTGTTTTTTTCCAAAAGATGCAAGGTAGTGAGCACTTTGGTTTTTTTTTTTTCCACAAGAAAAAATGCACTTTATATTCCATAAGGATATAAAAATTTACAATTCGACATCTCATTCAGCGGCATACACTCTACAAGGAGGTCGATGCAATGAGAATAGATACCCTGTCCAATCCACCCTGTCCTCACTATCAAAGCAATAAATCATCTTGTCTGCATGGCTGTTACAGTGAAAACAAGTCATCAAAACCGCAAGGAGAAAAATCCAGTCAAATCTTGATCTTGTAGATTGGACCTTCATTTCCGTCCTCCCAATAGGAAAATCTGATATGGTTCATAGGGAGAAGCAAAGCTTGTTTCGAGAGGATGTCTGCCTCGGAGTTTTCCGCTCGGAAAATATGATGGAAAGTGAGCTTGCTGAAAAGAGAGGTAGCTATCTTGGTCCTGTCTTTCCAGCAAAGGAGTGATGCCACATGGAAGTATAACATACCATTCAGCCAATCGATTATGAGCTTTGAGTCACCCAGAAGGAGCAAGGAGTCGGAATGACGGCTGGCCAGTAGAAGTGATGCCCAGGCAGCTATGAGTTCCGCCTTGGTGTTGGAACCTTGACCTCCATTTAACGTCCAGCGAATAATAGTGTGAGTGCTAAGTGCTATTAATCCCCCTGCTCCACAAATAGAACCATCAAGTTGTGAGGCCCCATCAAACCAGGCCACTACCCTATCATCAGGAACTTGAAAAGGATGTCGAACCGGAGGCTTTGGTTTTATAGCGATGCCTTGATGGACTGCCTCTGCCAGAATGTGTGAAGCAATAAAATGGAAGGATGGCTTCTTGTCGTTAAAAATAGCCGCATTTCTGGACAGCCAAATGAGCCAGCAGAGGTGTGTAGGAAGCAGTGTATGAGCTCTGTTGTGATGGAGCCAGATTTGAAAGCAAGCTGTGACATCATTACCTTCCCAAACTGTGGAAATGTTAGTGAGCACTTTGGTTGACAAGCCATGAACTTGAATTTGCATAACCTAAATTAATTGAACCAATTCAGTATGTTCATCCTTTGACGACTCTAGTCTCCACCTCGCTCTTCCTACACCACGCTTATCCATTTCTCAGTGTCTTGCTTCAACTGTTGCACAATTCAATTTGGAAGCATCCACAAATAAAACTTGATCCAATTGAAAATTCTTTGAATGCATTGCATCCTCTTGTATAACTTCCAGGGGTGGTGCACTTAGATTCACCTCCCATATCGTGTGAAACAATAGACACAAAGGCGAAGGATCAGTGCCCGTCATGTCCAAAAAATCTGAGATACGCTCCCACTGAGCGATCCGCAGGCTAGGGGAGGTAGTGCAATCATCATCGTGAGTGAGTGATGTCCAGGAGATCCTGGATGATGCAAACGCCATGAAATCAATGACAAGGGCCATAAGGCTAGGAGAGAAAAAGCCCAGGGGAGATGGTTGAGGCTTTGTTGAGATGAGACGAGCACATGCACAAGAGATAATGAAGGTTAGGGTACTTATGATCGAACGTGAAGTGGAAGGAGAACTATTGGAGGCACTCGCATGTGGAGGATATTAACCCCAACATGGCTTAAAGCCACTTCTATGTGTCAAGACCAAAGGAGTGATGGTAGATGTGACTGAGAGATTGCTAGAGTTAAAGCATTTGCCACGAGGAGGAACTTTGATGAGGAATTTAATGGAACCCCCGATTTGAAGCGGGATGGAAATATTGGGCTTATTCATGAAATTTGATTCAAGGATAGATGCTCATTGACCCTAAGTGATTCTATAGGGTCTTTGGTTTCCAACTTTGCTTGTCTATCAACAATTGTGTTGTTGTGATGGACAATATTCTTAGGATCAAGGGTGTGGAATGCTTCAAGCTCATGATGGATTCTCTGGAATATTTCCTTCAGTTTCATATCCCTCGGAAAGGTCTTCTTTCTCAAATACTTAATAACAACATTTGAATCCCTGAGGATTGTGAGGGAGTCTATACCTTGTTGAAAGGCCAATTGCAATCCTTGTAGAAGAGCATATGCCTATGCCTGTTTATTAGTGGCATGGAAAATATTCTTGGAAAATAAAATCTTAATGTGTCCTCCTGGGGAAAATATAACCGCATCTGCGAGTGCCGCCTCGTAGAAAATAATTAATTTGTTAAGGTTAATAGAATATTAAATTAAATTAATTTTATATTAATATTTAAAAATATAATAATAATAATAAAACTCAATAAATGAAATAAACAAAAGTCCATGTGTAGATGTTATAGGACTTAGTCCCCATCTCTGATATAATGAATGTAACATGCAACCAACCACTTTATAAAACAAATTTCAAATTAAGCAATACATTTACATTAGTTCCATTGAAAATAAAAATAAAAATACAATTACTCAATCTTGTTTTCCTTATGCCCCAAGGGGACGTCTAAAGGTAGACCCAATGCAATGATTATTTGACGAGCAGTTGGTGGTCTACAAAAGTTATAGTTTATTAACAACTTGTCACCAGGAGACAAACTACGTATTTCCTTCACAAAAAAAATATAGATGTCTTCCTTTTCATAAATAACTCTTTGTCATTGGAGTGTTCCTCAAAGGAACAATTTTCACTAAATAATGAGGACCTACAACTATTTATGAACCCTACAATTTTCCCATGAGTTCGTAGACAACCATTAATATATAACATTTTTTTCTAGTTAAAGTTTCCAGAAGCATAACCATTCATGCACATACTATACATATAAATGCTATGTTTGTATTTAACATTATTCAAGTAATCAAACCGACTACAAAGAGGACCACAAAATGGCATAAGTTGATCCAGATTATTTTGATAATGACATGAAGGAAGAAATATAACATGGATATAACAAGAAGATACACAAAGATATTGCATGGAGCACAATAATATAATAAAACAATAAAACTCATTCTATTAATGACTGTCTAGAATATTGTAAAATGCAAAGCACACAAGCTAACTAGAATGGTGGTAGCTTGTCTATGAAGAGAGATGTGTTGGGTATGCGCATTCATAAGATGTTGATTACAATGAGGCTCCAAAGGAATTTTTAATATAAAGAATAAATGAGAAAACCCTAACCCCAAAAGATGAAGCGCCAAAAGGTTTGTGGGCCTTGATGGGGGTAGTTGATACATCAACTTCCCGAGGGCACAATTTTTTTATATGATCTCTATTTGGGGTGCTCAATACCCCGTCGAAAAGGTATAGCTGAGGAGTACACATTTTGAATGACCAAATAGATCCAAAAAATGGTCTATGGGAATTTCCAAGTCAAAAAAGCGTCGTTTAGGGCCTCAAAATGGCCCAAAAAGTTTGTGACATTAAAAACTATAGAAAAATTGCCAAGATGGAAACTGTAATTTGAGCTAGTGGAATGGGTGGGAGGCCATTTGCTAAATCTGAGTCTTGGTGAGCCACTAGCCCTGATGAAGAAACTACCCTTCTTTCATGACCTGATAGAGTTGGATGTTTTAATAGTGGGTGCCCTTCGTCTTGGTTCTCATTATCCAATCAAATGTTGCATGTTCAATGTAGTTAGGATTGAGCTCTATAGGGGGCAAGTGATTGGTTGCGTCCGAAGTGTCCAGGAGAGGTGGAAAATATGATAGAAGCAATTCCACATCAAATACCTGGTGCAAGCCAAGGAAAGGAGGAATACTTAATTCAAAACCATTCTCACCCACAACCTTGGTGATGGTGTAAGGAATGTATCAGAGTGGGCATATATTTTGATGGGGTCATGTGAGATACTCTTTTTTCACATGCAACCATACCTTATCTCCCACCTAAATCTTGTGTGGTACCTGATGTTGATCATGGTGCTTCTTGTACTTGGCATTGGCTTTCTTCAAAATATAATGAACTTCTTCTTGGATGTGTCAAATTCGTTCAAAAAATTTGGCTACTCGATCAACCTCGGTCTGAGCATGGGAGGAATATTCCTGTGCAACTATAATGGGAAGATCTACGTCAATGGAGGGAAATGGTTGGAACCCCAATCAAACCTGAAAAAAGTTGTGGGAAATAGAGTTGTGGAGGGATATGTTGTAGCTATGTTGAGCATAAGGAAGGATTTCATCCCATGTGCATGGATGTTTGGAATTGTACATCCTCATGTTATGGACAATCATCATGTTGACTAGCTTTGTTTTTCCATCATTCTGTGGGTGGAAGGAAGTCTATTTGGTCAGCTTGGTGTCCATCATTGACCGTAGGCTGGACCAAAAAGTGCTTAGGAACCTACTATCTCGATTTGAGATAGTGGTTTGTGGGAGCCAAAAATGAACCCAAACATGTTCAAAGAAGAGCTTGGAAGTGTCCTTGAATGTGATGCTCTTCTTTTAGGGTGCCAAAATTGTCATCTTAGAGAATCGATCAATGACCACGAAGACACAATCATTTCCATTCTTGGTTGAAGGAAGAATGAACATGTAATCCATGGAGATGGTCTCCCAAGGATTATCTGGAGTAAGCAGAGGGGTGTATAGCCCCTATTTCTTGATGGTGGGCTTGGCAATGGCACAGTTAGTGCAATATCTGATATACGTGTGGAAATATTATCGAAGCTTCGGCTAACAAAAATTATTTTGCAGTACTGCCACTATTTTTTATACACCAAAATGTCCTACTGCCCTAATGTAATGAACTTCCCATATCACCTTTTCATTCTTGCTTGAAGGAAAATGGAGATGGATCAAATGGTAGAGCTATCCATCATGGAGATGCAAGTATGGAACCATTTTTCTTGTGCTCAATGTATGATAAGAAACATCAAAGTCAAAGTCATTAATGTATAATTGTGGCCATCTAGATGTCTCATGCCCACATGAGTTAATAATTGGGGTTAGTGCCACAAATGGGGGTCGACTAAGGAAATATGCAACACGTTTGGTGTTTCCCTTCTTGTACTTTATGTTCAAGTAGAATTTTTGCATGTACATGGAACACTTATGATGGTGGTCATTATGTAACTTCCCTTGCGTCTGCATGAATTGCAGAGGCCTGTGATCAGTGTGGATGGTCATTTCCTTTCCTAGAATGTAATGCTTCCGCTGTCGACATGACTGCATAATGGAGTACATATATTTGTCGTAGGTGGGGTGTCTGTGAACAACATCATATAGTGTTTCACTATGATAGGCTACCAGATTCCCTTGTTGAGTGAGGACTGCACCGATAGTATAATCTGAAGCATTTGTCTCAATATTAGATGGTTGTTGCAGGTCTGACAGAATAAGGATTGGTGTTGAGCAGAGGAATAATTTCAAATCCTTGAATGTTTTCTATTGGGACGCATCCCACAAAAACATGTCCTTTTCCCCACCCTTGGTCACGTAGACTAGGTCCCAAGTGATATGAGAGAACCCCAATACAAATTGACAATATAAGTTGGTGAGGGCCAAAAAGACATGGAGATCGGTCATTGTCTTCACGGTCGACCAATCATGGATAACTTGGATCTTGGTTGGATCCAAATGCACACCATTCTCATCCATGATGTATCCCAAATATTGGATTCTTTACATGTTGAAAAAACACTTCTCCAAATTGGAATATAACTTTTGTTGTGACAGGGTTCCCAAGACCTGTTGAATATGCTTCAAATGCTCCTCCCAAGTTTTTTTGAAGATGAGAATGCCATCCAGATATACAACCAAAAAAGACTTTGTGAATGACCTCAATATGTCATCCATCATTTGCATTAATGTGGTTTGGGAATTAGTCAAGAAAAAAGGCATGAACAACCACTCAAAGTGACCTTGTTTATACTTTAAGGTTGTCTTCCATACATCAACTTGCATAATTTAAACCTGGTGGTAGCCTAGCTTCAAATCAATATTAGTAAAAAACTTGGCTCCCTTGATCTGATCAAGAAGATCCTCAATCTGGGGGATTGAGAATCAGTTATTGACTGTGATATTGTTCAAGGATCTATAATCAATACAAAGTCACGATGTCTCTTCCTTCTTCTGTACCAAAACAATTGGGGTCCTACCATGTGAGGAGCTTGGTGTGATGTGGCCCTTCAGAATTATCTCTTGAATCTGGCATTTGATTTCTCCATTATGCATAATAGAATTCCTTTACACAAATTCATTAGGTAGAGGAGAATAGAGTGTCAAATCAATTGAATGCCTTATATGATAGTGCATAGGTGCCCCAATAGGCGAGGAAAATATGTCTTTGTGCCTTTCTTCTATCTTGGCCACATGTTGTTGTTGTGTAGAGAGACCTCGTGCAACGGTTTTTGCAGTTGTAGTGACCTTCAGTTCACCTTACAATCGAACCATAAAGAGGACAAATGTCCTAGTCTAAGAGACCACCTTTCTACATTGATTTGTGGAGATCAAAGAGACCACATTAGTTGGGACTGCCTCTAGTACCCTGTAGAGTTGATCTCCTAAAGTAATAATGACATTACATGGCCTAGATTCATAAACAACATGACACTTCTACATATATGGTTTTCTTAAAAAAACATCACAAGCGTCAAAGGGGGGGAATTCACACAATACCTTGCCTTTCAAGGGATTGATGTCGTAGTGTAGGCGACATTGTTGGCTGATGCGATTGTCACGTCCTTGGATTAGACAATCAATAGTGTATGGTTGAGGATGCAACATCATTGTCAAGTTCAACCTCTTGATGACCTCTGTTGAGATTAGGTTCTTTTGGATACCATTGTAAACAATGAAAGGGAGTGGGGTTCCCTTCACCCACATATATGAGTGGAAGAGGCACCCCCCTTCTTAAGAATCCTTTAGTTCCTCTGGATGGACTTTTGTGGTAGCAACAGTGACACTGGATTCTACGTAAATGATATGTTTTCCCTTTTTTGGTTTTGAATCATAGTCTCAGTAAACATATGACCCTGAGGATTTCATCTCAGCCAACTATGACTATTTGGAGTTACATTCATTAGTATTGTGACAAGGGATTTTATGGAAATCACACCACTTTCTAGTGTCCTTCTTTGACTTCCCATTACCCTTCTTTTTTGGTGGCTTGGTCTGGTTGTCCTGGGATTGGACATCCTTTCTCTATAATTTTCCATGGGAGTTAAGGCCACCCTTACCATAATTCAGTTGTTGTGGATTCACAGGACAAACTCCCTCTTGTTCTATTGCTTAAATTTATGCTCGATTTTAACAACATATCGAAAAGAAGCTCCTAATGATGAGATTTCCAGAAACTGCATTTTGGTTTGGATGTACCTGTGTAGAGCCCCACAATATTTTAGAACCATATTCCACTCAGATTCTTTGATACCCATATTGGTACACAAGGTATGGAAGGTATTTGTGAACTCCATAACTGTTTGGCCCCTCTCTTGATGTAGTGTGGTCCATCTCATGTATTGGTTGTCATAGTTTTCAATAGGATAATATTGTTCCTTGAGGGCATAAAAAAAATCCGCCCAAGTGGGTCTTGGCCCAAAAATTGTAGACTCATCCTCAAAATGTTTCTCACAGTAAGTCTCCCACCAATATTTGACATGGGGAAGGGCCTTAAGGAGCATGAAGGAAAGTTTTTCACTGGTGGGAACTTTTTGGATAGAGAAATAACCCTTGTTGGCCCTTGACCAAGTTTTGAGGAAACATTGGTCATGTTTGACCAATTTTGGGACTTTGACAGGATGGTAGAAGATGGAGCACCCAGGTGGAGCTGATATCGCGGGATCTCACTTATTTTGAGGGATTTTAGGGTTTATGTAATGGGTTAAGGGATGTTGGCCCATGGGTTTACCCATGATTAGGCCTTTTTGTAATGTATAAATAAGTAGCTAAGCGATGTAAGAAGTAGTGCTAGTTCTATGTGATTGTTGTTGTAATTGGCTTAGTGAAAGAAGTATTGCCTTTGTGTGATAATGTGTTAATACTTGCATAGCTAAGTGAAAGTGATTGTAAGTTACTTTGTGCATAGACTATGTAAAGTAAGGATTTGTGTTGAGAAGGAGTTGGCTCTATGCCTTGACCTAATTTTGGGAAGGTGGATTTGGTACTCAGTGCACAGATCACCTGTCTATTGCAAAGCTAGGCTCTGTGGTTTTGTGCACAGGAGCAACTAGATGTAAAAAGATTGAAGAGTAATAAAGAAGAAGAATAAGATTGGTGGACGTAGCCCCACACTGGGGTGAACCATGTGTATCCTGGGTTTGATGTGCTTTGTGTGATGTTGTTGATGTTGTTTATGATGTTTATATACTTAGTGCATTGATATTCATGTATGATAGATAGATCCATGGATTCTTAGTGCTTTATTGATGTTGAATGAATGTTAGATCTGAGTTAATGCTATGTGCTAAGAAACTGGAAGTGTTTGATATTAATTGTTACTGTGCTGATCTGTAATGAGGGTTTAACCTGTGATGTGAATGAGATTCAAGAACTAATGCATATTGTGGTATGAGTGTTATGTTAAATCATAGATCTGTGTCCCAAACTGGTTGTATACACATGAGTCATGCAACCCCCCTGCCTCTACCTTGGGTGAGACTTCACCTTCTTCGTATGTGTTGTCAAAAGGGTCAGTAGTTAGGGTTTTGTTGGTGCGTTGTTGAAGCGTTGAACCTTGGGTCTGCCCCTATGCCAACAAATGGTTTCGTTGTCGGGACATGAAACAGTGATTGCTGGGAATTGAAGAAAAGAATATTCTACTTGACTTGTGAAACTCTGTGCTAAGAAAGAAACATGATCTGAAGAAAAGAGGTAAGATCTTAAAGCTTTGTGCTTTGGTAAGGGTAAGATAAGTGAACATTTTTGTTTCGAAAACATGAATCTAGGTATGTTTGATAGATTTTTTCCTAGTCTGAAAGCTAGGGCACGTTTAGAAGAAAGAAATGATCTAAATAGAGAAAGATATGTTATTCCTATGCATAGAAAGAATTTTTGGACTAATAAATGGATGCCGAAACCTAGAAAGAATTTTTGCACATTGCAGGTCCAGCACTGTGATCCCAGTGCACAGTACAAGAGAGGTTGGGGATCGTTTAAAAGAAAGAGAGGATTAACATTGTGTTATAATTGCAGAAGACCGTGACATATTGCTAAGGAATTCCTTGGTACAAGTCCTATTTGTCTTTGTTGTAAATCTATTGGTCATGAGGTTGAGGATTTCCTAAGGATCATTGCTAAAGTTGAAAATATGAACATGAGACAAGAAAACTATGAAGAATATCAAGAGACTAAGGCTATGTTAGATAATCATAACAAGAAAGAGTCAGAGACTATGTTAGTAAAATTAAAAGAAGTAATGGATGATCACAAAGACATCAATTTACTAGAGATCCTGAAAGAAAAACAATGCATAGTTACAAGAATAGACGACTTCGACATAGACTATGTATTGGATGAAGAAACACACGTGAATATTCTGCCAGAAAGAACTTGGGAAATTTTGGGAAAGCCTACTATGGTATCTTCACTAGGAAGGATAGGCTTGTTTAAAGGAAAGATGATCACCCTATGTGGAAGAGTTGCTAATGTACCTATTGTTTCTCATGAAACATCGACTGAAGGATAATTTGAAGTCATTAGATTTATTGAGAATAACGACTCTTTTCCACTTTTGTTAGGAAAGAATTGGATTGAGATGGATCAGATCAGAAGGAAAGCAGAGGAGGAAGCTACATAAAGGAAAAAGCAAGAACTAAGGGACTTCATAACCCAAAAAATAGAGCGACTAAGGGAAGAACAAGAGGATAAGTCGAAGTAACAGAGGGAAAGAGAATTAGATGTTGAAGTTGGAAGAATGCAGGAAGGCTTGAAGAACCTGTCCATGCACGAAAGAATTATAGCCACCCCAGAAACAGTAAGAGAAGGGAAAATAACCTCAGAATTTGTAAGAGCTCATCAGTAGCGCAAAGTCACTATGCTAAGAGAAGATAAGAATAAGAATGGAAAGAGGATGCCATAAATTTTTAGAGAATCCCAGTTCACAGGAATGAAGGAAAGGAATATCAATAAGAAGAAAGCTAATCTAGAAAAATTACATGAAGCCACAAAGAACGGAAGAAAGGCTTCGCAGGAGGAAGATTTGCAGAACTTGAACCTCGCCGGAAGAGCAGAACCACGCAAAATGGGACTTTTCCATGATGAAGCTATATGACCGTTGGAGGTGGCCCGACCATTATAATAATGCTCCAGAATGGCTAGAAACACAGTTATTGATAGAAATGCTGCCATTGGACCGTTGGGACCACGCCATAACGGACAGATTCACATTGATGAATGCATTCCTTCCCATTGGAGGAATATGTTATGATGCTTTCTTATTTAACCCTTCAGATGTTGCGTCGGGACCACTTTTTTCGAACCATGATTATCTAACCTAACAGAGAACCAATTTCATATCATGTTGTGATTTCGAGACCTCACCACCCATTTGATTACCTCATTTTTCTGTTCGCCTACCCAATCTATTTGGTTACAAGTGTGAATGTCAGGCGAACATAGCACGTTAGATAAGTCTGTGGAGGATATTCTTGTGGATCTCATGGATGAGAGAGTTATGTCTGTAGGAATACAGGCATCGTCGACAGGAGGACCGAAAGCATCCCTTTAGAATACGCGTCATTCTATCCGAACCATGACTGAGAAGCGAAGCAAGCACCGCGACGATCTGGCTAATGCGAAGCAGATCCCGTCGGTATTTCTAGATTATATACCTCCCTTGGATGTTATAGTTAGCAGTGACAGTATCTCGCATGATTTCTAGTACACGATGATCATTGCATACATCCCAAAGGGGACACGCATAGTTGGACCCCAGTTAGGACACATCCCAGCCTTGAAGAAAAATGACTTCAACTTCAAAGATAGGAAGAACTACGCGATGCTCGCACTGCATCGGTATTTGATGAAGACAACTGGGAAAAATCCGCACATAGTCTCCTAGCCGTGGATTAAGGAGCTTGCACAATCAACAATATTGAACGTAATGAATATCCCTCACTTTGGCCGACATCAGGAGCTTAACGCCTATGTTAAACTCCTCCTATTGTGCTGTCACAGAGGATATTTGTGGCTCGATAGGCATGTCACTATGGATCTGACGCTGATCCACCTGATCACAGGACTGAGCATGCAGGGACCATACCCTCAACAGTTCTACCTAGGGAAGATTTCAGATCGCTCTCTGGCATAGCACATATAGGAGGATTATGGTGATGTCAAAACGGGAAAGCGAGGCTACAAGGTAGCCTCCATCTAGGATGGCGCAGTGCGCCTATCTTGTCATCTTATAGCTGGAAAGATTGCCTGAAAGAACCATCCCACACAATTCATAGGGTTCATAGTAGACCTCGTAGGGAAGTGCATAGAAGGAATGCAAATGAATTGGGTGAGTTACCTCGTCAACGAGATCGAGAAGGACTGCCACAAAGCACAGGATAAGGGATATGAGTTTCATTTTAGTTGGCTATTGATACTAATAACATTATTCGCTTGGCAGATGCTGGAAGGAGTGAAATTCCCAGAAGTTGAGCCATCGGAGCCGTTGGCTGCAAGGTTTTCCACCTTGTGGTATACGAATAACATGTCGAACTAGTGGAAGTTGAACGCTGTCTTCCATGCCTACTACCAGCAACTGAAGTGTGCTATTGAGGCATTTCCATGAATGACACCGAATAAATTGCACCAGTACAGACTATTGGAAAATTTCCACGCAGATCGACACTTCATCTACATCACTGCACACAGGGATGAGAGTAATGAGGAGTTTCAGTCCTATTATAAGATGATCGACGAAGATATGGAGGAAATCACCAAATAATGGCTAGCATAGTTCCTTGTATTGGTGGAAGATGCAGAACTCTTCGACCTCGACATCACCGGAACCCCCTTGGTCACTCGAGTCGAGCATGCCCAACAGAGCAGCATGAAGAAAATTAAGAAAAAGGAGGAAGTGCATAACATAGAAACTGATGAGGAGGATAACGCCTCAAAGGAAAGTAGGCTTGACTCACTCGTAGGAGCAGGAGGATACAAAGTGAACCAAGAAGAAGGAGGGGAGGAAGGAGAAAAGAAATATAAAGGTGAATTTACACCGCCAAAGGATCCCCTTACTGAGGTCGAAACATCAAAGAAGAGGTAGATTTGTCTACAGAAACCCCATAAAGAAAGAAGACATGTGCCAATAAACCCCAATCAAAGAATGTGCTCACAATGGAGAATGTCGATCTCATCATCAAAACTGTGGAGGATGCTTCAGAAGATATCTTGCAGTGACATGAATCAAAGAAGGAGACGATGTATGAAAGAATCGATAAGGAGCGGAAGGACATACACCAAGCCATCTATTCGAGCCACGCAGTATCCACTGCGCCCTCTTCATCGAAGATCGTAGAATTGGGGGATGAGTCTACCCAATTACAAAGTCTATCAGATGCAACTGAGGCTCGACTTTAGTGAGTCTAAGAAGAAAAGGAGCAGGGTACAGAATCCCTGAAGCAAGAAAAGAAGTAGGTCTTAGAGAAACTTCAAGTTGTGTAGAAGGAAAAAGATGAAATTTGGGTGATGTACGAGGAGTACAATGCAAAGATGCAAACAAAAAAATACCAATTGCTCGTAGAGCAAACTGCAGTCAAAGAAGAAGTGACTAAAGCACTTCCCTTTGTGTCGGGCTTGGCACAGGAGAAAGAAGAGTCAATCAAGATTCAAGTGGGGAAGCTCGCTGAGGCCATTAAGTATCTTCAAGCACGAGTAATGGAGCTAGAGATCCAATCATTACCGAGCACTCTGCAAGAAGTGCATGATCAGAGGGAAGAAATCGACAAGAGTGTAGTTGGAAGAATCGAGACCCTTTCTTTAGAATGTATGTACTTGAGCGATCGAAGTGTGCAGACCTATGAATGCCTCGAAGAATATCTAGAGCTGAGGAAACTGGAAGCACAACTATAGGAGGTGAAGCAACATGCATCCACCTTGCAAGTGCAGATGAATCTCCTCACTGCAGTTGAGAAAATGAAAAGGTCACAGGAACAACGCGTAGTCCAACAGTAGATTACTGCCATACAAAGAAGAGTCATGGAAGTGACACAAAGACTAAATCCGATGCAGGATGAAGCCTGCATGATTTTTGAAGAGATTGAAGGACAAGGCACAAAGCTAGACCAAGTGGCTGTGACAATGGAACAATGCATGGAAGGGCCTGTTATAGAGCAAGTGATCCAGGAGTTTGTTGAGTAGGAGGCTCTAGTAAAGAAGCAAGTCGAGGCAGATCCAGCTAAGCTTGAGGCCTTCGAAGTAGAACTGCCCAGATCTGAGTGACTCGGGACGAGTCACAGGTGGGTGTTGGGGGCCTGTTGGCCCTTGACCAAGTTTTGAGGAAACATTGGTCGTGTTTGACCGCTTTTGGGACTTCGATAGGTTGGTCGAAGATGGAGCGCCCTGGCAGAGTTGAGATCGTGAGATCTCACTTATTTTGAGGGATTTTAGGGTTTATGTAATGGGTTAAGGGATGTCGGCCCATGGGTTTACCCATGATTAGGCCTTTTTGTAATGTATAAATAAGTAGCTAAGTGATGTAAGAAGTAGTTCTAGTTTTGTGTGATTATTATTGTAATTAGCTTAGTGCAAGAAGTATTGGCTTTGTGCGAGAATGTGTTAAGACTTGCAGAGCTAAGTGAAAGTGATTGTAAGTTGATTTGTGCACAGATTGTGTAAAGTAAGGCTCTGTGTTGAGAAGGAGTTGGCTCTGTTCCTTGACCTAATTTTGGGAAGGTGTATCTGGTACTTAGTGCACAAATCACCTATCTATTGAGAAGCTAGGATTTATGGCTTTGTTCACATGAGAAATTGAATGTAATAATATTGAAAACTAATAAAGAAGAAGAAGAATATTGGTGGACATATCCCCACATTGGGGTGAACCACGTATATCCTGGGTTTGATGTGCTTTGTGCGATGTTGTTGATGTTGTTTATGATGTTTATCTGGTTAATGCATTAATCTTTATGTATGATAGATATATCTATGCATTCTTAGTGATTTATTGATGTTGAATGAATGTTATATCTGATTTAATGCTATGTGTTAAGAAATTGTAAGTGTTTGATCTTTATTGTTACTGCACTGATCTGTAATGAGGGTTTAACTTGCGATGTGAATGAGATTCAAGAAATAATGCATATTGTGGTCTGAGTGTTCTGTTAAATCACAGATCTGTGTCCCAGCCTGGTTGTAGACACCTGAGTCCTGCAACCCCCCTGCCTCTACCTTGGGTGAGACTTCACCTACTTCGCAGGTGTTTCCGAAAGGGCTGGTAGTTAGAGTTTTTTTGTGCATTGTTGAAGTGTTGAACTGTGGGTCTGCCCCTGTTCCAGCAACCCTCTTGTAGACTTAACCATTTTTCCAAAGTGTCGGCGTCTATCTAGCCTTAAATTAAAGGAATATAAAAGTTAACTTGTAACTTAAAGGGAATCACACCTACGAAATTATTTTTGGTTGAAGGTGCCTCTATTGCTATTTTTATTCGTCGAAGGATCTGGGATAAATTATCAATCATATCGTTCCTTTTTCATGCGAGGGATTCCTCAAGCAACAATTTGATAGGATATCCTACTACATTGTCCCTCTTTTCTTCCACCATAGGAGGTTGCTTGAGTGGGTGAGAGCGATTTTACTCAAGAGAAACAAGATCTAGACCCAACTCTCTATACCCTGACCTTGTCAGAGACAACACTAAGAACGACAAGGATCAAACTGCTCTGATACCACTAATATAGATTATTTTGAGAATGACATGAAGGCATAAATATAAAAATATATATAAAAAGGAGATACACAAATATATTGCAAGGAACACAATGATACAGTAAAAAAAAAAAAAACTTATATTCTATTAATGACTGTCTAGAATACAAATGACTGTAAAATTCAAAGCACACAAGCTAGCTAGAATGGTGGTAGCTTATCTCTGAAGAGAGATGTGTCGACTATGCTCATTCATGAGAAGATGATTACAATGAGGCTCCGAAGGAATTTTTAACATATATCATAAATGAGAAAACCCTAAACATCCAAAACCCTAACCCCATAAGATGAAGCGCCAAAAGGTTTGTGGGCACTAATGGGTGTAGTTGATATGTCAACTTTCTAAGGGAATTTGTTTTTCTTACGTTCTCTATTTGGGGCGCTCGGTACCCCATTGGAAAGGTATAATTGAGGATTACACATTCCAAATAGCCCAATACAACCCAATAGGGACATAATGGGTGCTGCCAAGTCAAAAAATGTCATTTAGGGCCTCAAAATGGCCTCAGAAGTTTGAGACCCAAAAAACTGTAGAAAAACTACCAAGATGGAAACTGTAATTTGAGCTAGTGGAATAGGTGGACGACCACCAATGTCCACCCAGATCATAAGTTCTATTGAGTTTTTGGGAGTAACAGATACATGTGAAAGGATAAACAACCCAAGATTTGCAACATCTATTTTAGACTTGCAAATCATACAACTTTTATTTTTTTACAGAAACAAGTACTGATTTGGATTAAAAATAAAAGAGGAGATTGCGGCCTAACCGTCCAACCTTCAAAAGTTTACAAAAATTCCAAAATTGTTTCTCAACAACTTGATTCAAACTTATACATAGAGTGATAGAAGTAAAATCTTTCCTTAAGATAGGGAAATTAACAAAATGGACATCATGAGTGTTGTATATCCTAACGAAACTACTGCCAAAATACAAAAAAAATACATTGCATAATTAATCATCGATAACCTGGTACTTTTCTTGGTTCATCCTCTCCTGCTTGATTTCTAGAGCTGCTGAGTGACAACTGCTTCCCTACCGGTTGTTCAACAAAAGCTAGTTCTGGTTCACTATAGGTCCTTCCCTACTGACGTGCCCCTTTGAGTTATTGGAGTTGTGCACTGATTAGATTTGCCTCCTGTAAATTCTTAGAGGGCGTACATTCTTTGCTTCTAGGTTTTTTAAATCTCTTTTCAGCCTTCTTATCTAATGTTCTTGTTCCTTAGTTCTTTCCCTCAGGCATTTTAGATCCATGTCCTGAATTTCCTTATAATATTTGATCATGTCTACCCCCTGCTATAAAATTTGTTGTTGAGTTGAGAGGTCCTAGAAATCTACCTGATACCGACACTAAACTCTTTCTTCCGTACATCGAGCCTCTGCATAAAATTAACAACAATTTCCTCCAAATGTTCAATGCACTTGTCAATTCTAGGCGGACGAGGGGGAGTCGGGGTTGTTGAATCCATGATTTCCTCTCCTTGTTGAACACTTGCGACCCAATGAAGCCACAGACTGAGAAATCCACTTTCTTCGTTCCTTTGCAATGAGTTCTCCACCTTGCCAAATAATACGTGAAAGACCCAACACATAGTAAGGAACTCAAAATGATTCATGGTGTCGCCTTGCATACTCACGCACGCTCCTCCTGTGGACTGAGGTACTGAATAATCAGGGTGTAATGAAGGAACTTTTTGGGAGGTAGATCATCCTTCTACGAACATAAATATTCGTTTCCTCACCAACCCGTCGACACACTGTAGAGGTACAACATGAGATATTTCAGATGTGTTATAACCAATGAAAACCATAGTTGAATGGGATGTGGAATGACATCCAGACTATGGGATCAGTTCCCACCAAGAATTCTCTCCCATGATGATACATCCTTCCTGTAAATTGCAAGTCTGGTTTTCTTGGTAATCAACTTTCTTGTTTTGATTTCTTATCACATGGAAAACATTGAGGTTCTCCATGGTTTCTTTGATATCAATGATCCTTGTGATTATTCGATTTAGAATTATGTTGCTTGGAGGGATTTGTCGATGTATGCTTTGTATTACAAGAGTGGAGTCTCCTACTATGTTTAATATTTGTATCTCTTTGTTCTTTTCTATCTTCATACCTTTCCAAGTAGTGAGAGTCTCTACATG
>SNQJ01S0044233.1:39233-56931 GCA_010110895.2 Picea sitchensis
AAAAGATAATTTGGTTCCAACATCATGCACATGCATGGAAGATGGCCAAGCACCATACAAATATCAGTAGTAACAGGTTTGGTATTTACAATGCATATGGATAGGAAGAGGGAAGTCATCACTACCTTCCAAAAATTGACCCAACTTTAGCGTGTACTTTGATATTTTTTCTCTTAGCTCATACAAATTTTTGGATCTCCTAGTATAGATGTTTTGGATTGTATTGATATCATACTTTGGCTCACTAGAACTCTCCATTGAATCAACAGAAGGAGACAGGTTGGTCAATTTAGGATGAAACTTAGTTGATCTAGCTTTCAAATTTTCAAAAAATGAGCATATGGAAGCGTTCCTACATGTATTAGAACATCAAATTTGGGTAGTCAATCATTAATATAATGGGACAATGTCACATGTTGAGGATTCTCCATCAACCCTTTACATTTTGAACAACCACATACTACTGGGGTGTCATAAAAGAGATTAAATTCACGGTGTAATACCATTGACCTAGGCTGGTTGTTGGAAGATGACATGTTACTATTGGCAAGGTAAAGCAACTGTCCATTTTCATGAAACATTTTTCTCTTGATAAAAAATTGTGACATTTTTGGATTGGTGGAATATCTTGCAAACAAACAAAAAAATAAACGAAAATTTTCATTTTTTACAACGAAAAATAAATGAAATTTTCATTTTTTAAATGTATACATTTTTACGTAAAAAGAACATCATCATGCTTTAATCAGTATAACTTACTGAAAAATTAAGTTAAAAGACAACGTGCACATTTATCATCAATGTGCTGAAATATACATTGAAAAAACGAGTAGGAATTTCATTTTTCAAAATGTATGTGTTTATAAATGAAAACACTATTCATTATTTCATTATTTTTCCAAAATTTAGAGGGGAGATTTTTGTAAGAGAGATTTACCAACAAAGACTTTAGAGTGGGTAGATTGTTTTGAAGAGCCAAGTTTGGAAGGGATCATTGTAGGCCACATACAAATTTGCATAGAATAAATTTCAGGTATGTGATTTCATTCTATTGATCATCTCAATCTTTCCCTATTTGATTCAAACCATTTTCAATGCATTCTAGAAAAAAGGGGGGTTTCATAGTTAGCTTCAGTATTGGAAGCTCCGAATTTCTTATTTTTTCTCTTAGTTCCCCTCTCTATATTTCACAATGAGATTTTTCGTTTTTAAGAAATATATTTTTATAGGGTTTCTTTACTTGTATATGGGGCGTTTGCTATCCATTGGAATGTAATAACACTATCCATTGTTTTTTCTTGAGAACGAAATGAAGGAAGATATATAACAATGAAATATACAAAGATATTGAAATAAACACAGAGATACAATAATGCACAATTTTTATTAATGAGAGAATGTACATAAATTGTAAAATTACAAAGTGAATGACTTGCCAGAATGGTGGTAGCTTATCTCTAAGAAGCGATTTTATGCCTACTCTCATTCTCAAGAAGTTGATGATGTTTACAATGAGGCTCTAGAGGCCTTTTAAACATGAAGAAAATCCAAAACCTTAGCCCCAAAAGATGAAACATTAAAATTCATGTGGTCCCAAATGGGGTAAGTTGGTACGTCAACTTCCCAAAGGCGTAACTTTTGCATACGATCTACGTTTGGGGTGCATGATAGCTCATTTGAAAGGTATATCCAAGGACTACACATTTTTCCACCACAACAGGTTTTGGTCCCACCATAGTCACACTTTATGCTTTATCCAAAGTGTGATGGAAAAATGTGTAGGCACCAGATAGACCTTTCAAATGAGCTATCGTGCGCCCCAAACAAAGATCGTATGAAAAAGTTACGCCCTTAGGAAGTTGTTGTACCAACTTACCCCATCGGGGCCCACATGAATTTTGGTGTTTCATCTTCCTGGGTTAGGGTTTTGAATTTTCTTCATGTTAAAAAGGCCTCTAAAACCTCATTGTAAACATCATCATCTTCTTTCGAATGATCGTATCCATCACATCTCTTCTCAAAGATAAGATTCCACAATTCTAGCGAGTCATTCACTCTGTAATTTTACAAATTTTGCACATTCTCTCATTAATAAAAATTATGCATTACTATATCTATGTGTTTATTTCAATATCTATGTATATTTTATTGTTATATCTCCACTTTCATTTCATTCTAAAAATAATCCATATCAGTTTGGTATCCATTTCAATGGGACCACTATGGAAAACAATGATTGACGAAGAAGAATTCCCATCCTCTAAAAAGGGAACCCGTAAACCACAACTCATTTCACTATTGAAATATGTAATAAATTGAAAACTAAAAGGTTCATTATTATATAAAAAAATTAGGTATTCCAACAAATTTATATCTCGTAAAAAGTTGTTTTTAAAAATAGTTAAATGCAAACAAATTCAACATGTTCATCATCTACCATTTTAAAAATAAAAAAGTGATAAACAAAAGGGAGGTGTTTGGTGCATTGGATATGGTACATCTTCATGCTAAGAAATGTAAACTGTAGATAGAAATTTTATGTAATTTTTTTCAAGCATAAAATTCATAGTTGTCACACCCCCAAGAGTTATTCCCAAGTCTAACCTTGGCATCACATGTATGTGTGGCACCGTGGTGGTTCTGACTTGGAAGCTTGTCTCAACCAAATATACTTCACTAGAACTACGCCCCTTCACCTAGAGCACACCCATACTTTGTTCTAGGCTACAGAAGAGTCACACTCTTACTCTATGAAACTCAATTGTACACTTAAACAACTCTTAACATTATTTAACACTTAGTCATTATGGCATACAACATAAAACATGTGAAACACAAGAGACACATATATAGTGAAAGCGACAACAATGGTGCCTAATATTTTACATCGTTTTATAGTATTGCGAAATCAAAATAATACATTATAGAGAGGGCACTATTGTCCCGATTACATATATGGGAAGAGTCTCATGAATCTGCCCCATACAACATAAATTTATATATTTATGGATTGTTCACACCAAGAATTCCTCCATTTCGCCTACTTGCCTCATCCTTTGGCGTGCCCCACCTATCCTCCCAGCCTCAGAATAACTCATGTTTATTTCCTTTCTCACTTTCTTATGCCTTTGGTTGTGCATCTTGTGCTATTATTTGGAGTCCAAGGGTCATCATCGCAAATCATTGCATCCTTTGGGTGTGTCATATCTCTTTGTGAATCATCATTCCCAAAGAACTGTCGCACCCCTTCATGGACTCGATGTGCCCAAAAAAGCCCATATTCTCATCAATTGTCGCATATATTGGAATGATGCACCCCATCCTTGTTATAGCAAGATTTGCCTCACCATATGCAAATTTTCTTAGAAGGCCTTGTTCCATTTCCCTATGCAGACTTGACGTCCCTTTTTGCAAATCCCAGAGATAAAACCATTATTTTTCCTCGTATATGCGCCATAACTATTATACAACATGCATATACACAGGTTGCACCACTACAACCCGCGTACATCAGGTTTTGTGCTCAAAATTAAAAAAATGGTGTCAGGTTTCCATGTCACGTCACAAGATCCATGATCCTTGACCTTCCATATACTGGAAACGTTTCAACTCTGCCCTTTAGTTCCAATTGAAGGCTATAAATGGGCCAAATCCGAGCTATGGAAAAGGGTAGAAAGAATTCAATTTTGAGAGAAAAGTTACTCTAGAGAAATTATCACTTCATATTGAGTCTGCATCCCTTTGTCCTTTTAAGTCTGAACACATTGTTCAGCCCCCAATCTCTTCCCTACTTGATTGAGAAATTCATTGTCTCTCTTATATGAGCTTGCCTTTGGTGGAGGATTGAAGTGGTGGAGGCCCAACTGGAAGGGACTTAGTTTCTCAGTTCAGAACCGTGCCAACATGGAAGTTTGTAATTCATTCACTTCTGTTGATTACATTTTAATAGAAATACTATTTTCTCGTCCAATTAATGTCTTTCAAATATTTGAATTGTTATTCCATTGGAATATTTGTTATGAATATTGATGGATTATCCTATTGAATGTGCTAACTTTATATATTATCACCATATGCTTGTGTTTCTTGGTTGTTGAGGACAAGTTGCAGGTGTATTTCTTTGAGTCAATTTCTCAACAGTGGACTTCATCAAACATCTGGATGAGGTAGGATATTTATCTTGTCTTTTTAGCATATTTTCTTATATAGCATATATGAGATTAGAGTTGATTTCTGCAGTCATTTCCACCTGTTGTGGTTTACCCCTAGCCATAGAGATATTTTCCTCGTAACAATCCTTGGTAACATGTCCCTTACCTTGTGCTCTTCCTTGTGTTTATCATCGTGAATATTATTAGGTGTGTCAATAGGGTCATTCAACCTCTCCAACATGCCCATTTTCCAAGGGTAGATAGGTCCACTCCTTGGGTGTGCTCCCAAGTTGCCCCATCCTTTCCCAAATGCAACCCAAGTCTCCACCATCTGTCACAAGGAAATAAGGGTGTGTGTCCTCTTAGATTTTCATGTCACCATTGTGCCCCAAGGTGTTATTTCCCATGTCCACATGACAAGTTCTTTCCCAACCAATCACATCCTCCTTGTGCTATTCCCCTGACTCGTCACCAAATCTGCGCAAGGAGCACATATACTTGCTGGGTTTCATGGAAGGCCTTACATACTCTCCCACTAAAGTTTTTTCCATGCCAACAACTTCCCCTTCACTTGCAATCTATCATGACCTCTATCAAACTCCCAATTCATGTCCTCATATTTCCTCAAGGACGCATATCTCTCCCAACTATCCTCTTTGTCTATTTGTCCTTCCAATGGATGAAGTACTCATGCACTTGACCTCTACCCCATCCCAATATGTGATGCATCAAAATATTCTCTACCTCCAATTTTGGCTTGTCTGCAACCATGGTTGGTGCTCTGGATGGCTCATATTGACTTGGGTCATCTAGGTCCCTCTGGCATGATTTCAAATAGCTAATGTGGAAGACAAGATAAATATGTCGCTTGTGGAATGGAAACTCCAATATGTAGGTGACCTTCCCAATATTCTCAAGAAATTTTAACAGTACCCCATACCTCTACACAAGAAATGGAGCCACCTCTTTAGGTGGTGGAAACTAATATATGCTCGGCTTGAGTAAGACAAAATATCCTACTTGGAATTTTGCATCACGCCTATTGTGATCTACCCACTACTTCATTATGTTTGTTTCACTAGTCAAGTGTGTGCGAGTTATCTCCAACTGATCCTACCAACTCTTCACGAAACCCATAGCTAATGGATTCGTTCCATAGTATCCCTATGTCACAAAATGAGGAGTTGTGGTTTGTTATCCATTCGTCAACTCGAATAGATTGTAGCTCATCATTGAACTCTTTTGTAGGTTGTAGTTGAATTGGGATATGTACAACAAGTCCAACCAATTCATCTGATATGCCTATACATAGTGCTGCAAGTAGTCCTCCAGAAGTGCGTTGATTCGTTCGGTCTACCCATTAGTCTAGGGATAGTAGGTTGAACTCTTCAACAAATTTTTCCCCATAAGCTTGAACAATGTTGTCCAAAACTTACTCGTGAACATTGCATCCATGTAATATCCCCAATAGAGCTATGCTAGTATATTAGTAGTTCAATTTATGGGTTATTGGTTGTTATTTTTTTTCAAACACTTTTCATTACATTTGTTTCATAGTATAACTTGGTTGGCAACTTTTCACAATGTTTAGCAAGCATTCTATTCATGAAAATTTTGTCAAACATATCACATGTAATCCATTTACACATAGGATTGAAGAGGCAACATTGGAATTTTATTATGAATAGAATCTGGTACACATAACACTAGATATCTAATGGTAATTTCTACAACAATGGCAAAACAACAATAAAACACTATAAACTCAGGCCAAAACCTAATATGATGCCAAAGTCTCCTCAAAGATGATACCAACTACTTGTTTCCTTCTCTAACCCTCTCTTCCTAGTATATAGGGTCCTTATCCCACCTCAACTCTCATTGTTCATTCCATAATATCCATGAATTTCCTCCAAACCCTCTCAGTCTGCAACAATACCCCCACGACCCTCCTATTCCTCCCGAATCTAGATAGTGGGACATATTGGCCCCTCCAAACACCTCCATTGGCTCATCCAACCACACAACCTACAATAAGAAAGGGATACGACGCCCTTAGAATCCCCATCAGACTCCTCTACTTTCCATGAGCCTTCATCCAAGCCAACACAACCTCCTCAAGGTTACACAATATGCTCTCGGGCCTCACGACCTCCTCCAAATCACATGATCTGATCCAATATCCTTATGTCTTGCAAAAATGTGATCTCGACTTACTCAAGAATCTCCATGAGCTCTCTTAATATGAAATGAAATCACAAGATGGTGCTCCAATGGAAATACTGGATGGATATCCCTCTTGTCTAGCTAGGGTGGGTGTTGCACCACTAAAACCAAACCAATAGTGGAAGGGTTTTTCCAAAACCCCAACGAAAACCTTAACTCCAAGAGCACTCCAAATGAGAGATCAAATCATAATGAAAAAGTTAAGTGCTACCCCTCCTTTTATTATTCTTCCAAGCCTTCTATATCTTTCCCCTTTTTGACCAAATCAAACATGACTCTTATTCACCTTTTAATTTTTACTTAAACATTAAAATTCACTTTTAATGTTTTAATAATTAATAATTTACCTTTTTACTTAATGTCACTTTAGAAGATAACATCTCATAGATAAGTGGCATTAAATAAACCCCCTTGGACTCCATTTTATTTACCGACTATATCCTATGGGATTTGTATATTCTACTAAGTCGTCCTCCATATCGATCAAGTGGAAGGGGACATTACAATGCTCCCTTCCTGAGATTGCTTGTCCCTAAGCAACTCCAAACCGCGATGTTGTAAAATCTGCTCTCCCTCCCAAGTGGCATATTCTGTGGAAAAATATGTCCATCTAACCAGGTACCCCCGAATCACTCTTCTCCTCAACCTCCTCTCTCTGATATCAATAATCCTCTCTGGAGTCAAAACCAACTTCCCTTCCTCGTCTAGTGGAGGGAGACCTGCTGAAGTAGTGACTTGTTGTCCCAACACCTTCTTGAGGCAAGATACATGGAAGACGTTGTGGATCCTTCTACTCTTTGGATTCTTCTTGATCACCTTGTATGGTCCATAGAAACATGTCTTCAATTTCTCTGTGCCACTCTTCTTCAGTGAATATTTTCTGTAAGGATGCAACCTAAGAAATACTAAGTCCCCAACCTTGAAACTACGCTCCACCTTGTGCCTATCTGCATACATATTTTGTTGATTATGGGAGACTTTCAAGTTCTCCTTCAAGACTCTCAATATTTCATGTCTCTTATGAAACCAATTTTTGGCCTTGGGGGACCTTCTCTCCCCAAATTCCAAATACACAAATGATGCAACATCGTATCCATACAATTCCCTGAATAGATTCATTCCAATGGGCATGTGATAAGTGGTATTGTAATAGTGATCCCCAAGATGAAACCACTTTATCCATACTCATTGACGTCCTCACACATAGTTTCACAGGTATCCCTCAACCCACTTTTTCACGATCTCCATTTATCCATCTGTCTTGGGATGATAGATGGTACTAGGTGTTAACTATGTCTCTAAAAACCTGAACAAATCCTGCCAAAATGTGTCGAGAATCCTGTTGTCTTGGTCACTTACTATGTATCTCGGAAGACCATGCAATCTAAACACATGTTGGAAGAATATGTATACCACCTGGGATGCGCTATACTCTGAGGGAATGGTGAATAAGTGCACATAATTGGTCAACCTTTCCACTACCTGTTATAGCCCTAAAATTCCCTACTCATGCATACATGTCATTGGCCTTTCTACTTGCATAATTTTCCAATTCACTATTGATGAACTCTATTTAAAAAACCATTTTTTGGAGCATGTACACCTCCTGCTGCACTACTTCCCATGTACATATTCTTTATTCATGCTATAAAAACCACATATATACGCTAGATTCATACTAAACAACTCACGTGTACCTCCAAAAGTTGCAAAAATAAAAAAAAATTGTAAGGAATTCGATGGAATTTACGGGCTATTGGAGGTTTCGCAACCAATTCACCTGTTGTAGCCCATCCCCAAAATGAATAAATATCCCTTTGTCATATAAAATGATTTCTTGGGGTATCATTCCATAATCAAGCATTAAAACAGTGAAACTCTTCCCAAATCCTTTTCCTTCCTTTCCCAAGCATTTGCAGCCTTTCTTGAGTTCTTTCCTTGACCTTCCCTCTCTAGCCCCCTTTTCTCCCACAGAATCCCTTCCCTTCCCTTGAAGAGATCAAGTTGATTGTGAGAGGAAGGTATTTGGAAGGTGCACTTGGAGCATTGTCAAGAGGATCCCAGACTAGGTTCACAGAGCATCGACCTGCAAAGGTTGTAATTTCCAATCTTTGAATAATGAATAAAAGAATCACGTTTCCCTGTACCAAATGATGATTTTATGTCTTTTCTTTGATTTGTGCATAAAAATTTACATCTAACCCTAATTGATTAGTATAAATAGTATGTTTTTATCATTTTTTCCTAGTTGTGGATGCAGGTCAACTTTGGGAGGAGACTTGCAGTCTTGGGAGATACAAAGCTTGAGGAGTTCAGCACCAAATGTTGGATTAAACGTACAGTTTCTTGCTTACTCTTCCATTGTTTTATGTTCATCTATTTTGGAATGTTTGGGGTAGTGTAGGAATTAGTTTATCTTTTAAGGGATTTCATAGCTTTGTCTATACTTAGAACCCTGGTATAGTTATAGGGGGATTTTCCCGCTAAAATAATTGGTGACTCCACTGGGGAGTCTCTCTAGGGTTTTAGAGGGAAGTTTTTGGGTTTTAATTGGCTTCTTGTTTTCCTTTTGAGTTTCAGTCAATTTCACTAAGTATTTTTAGGGTTCTTGGTCACCTGCAAGGTGCCTAACAATTTTCCCTTCCCTGCCAATCTTCCTAGTCTTTTCTTTTTGAAAAGTCTCAGAGGTGTACGCACCTTGCTTTGGATCAACCCACGTACATACACACTATGCACAGTAAACAACCCGTGTACATATGCAGTATGTTGATGCAACAAACCATGTCTCTTTGTTTATAAAGTGCTTAAAAAGAGAATTATTTCTCTTTCCTGATAGAATTTTAGGCTTATCGAGACTTTCTTGAACCTTCCAAAGCCTCTGTTTGTTGGACTTAGCTTGGGTTAAATATTCGTTGTTAACTTGTACCTTAGTTTTATTTTGTTTGACCGATAGGTTTAGAGTGAAATTTCAGGTTTTAGATCCTCCTTTGGTTTCTTTAGGAATCCCTACGTTTACGCAGTTGATCTAGGGTCTCTGTCAATATTGTGTTCTATTTCTCTTTTTCCTGTTTCTTTCTTTGAAAAAAAAAAAAAAAATTAGTTTTTCATGTTAAAGAAGTTTGAAAAAATCAAAAAGAATTTTTCTTGCATTTAGTTTGGGAACATAGTCTAGGTTGTTTGTTTGCAAAAAGAAAAGACTTGTTGTTTCAAAGTTCTTTCACGCTTTCCTGAAATATAAGTAGTTTTTCTTAGTCAAACGAAAGCACTTTTTAGGAAACTTATATTTTCAAGATCTTGAAACATTGATTAGAAAAGTTGAATTTTACAAAGAGTTTTACAAGATTTGCTTTAATTTCGATGTATCCTTTTTTATTTCAAATGCTATAAAGTTATCTTCCTTATTTGTCTCTTCATAACAATACCATTAGTTGCATGACCAAATCCTTTGTGTAAATCAAGCCTTAAAATTAACGCTTAACTTAAAATACATTAGATGTTTTGTTTGTAGGGTTCACCGACTAGTTTAGGTTTTTAGGGCCTTGAATTAGGTGTGAAGAGGAAACTCTTCAAGGAAATTAAAAAAAAAACATTGGAGTTTGAGATAGGTAGTGTCTTAAGTACAGTGTCGTAAGAGTTAGTCGGGACCCCCCTCTAACACAGGGGATAAACACGAGTTCACATGAGGAAAGGCAGAGGCGATAACTCCTCCAAATCTAGACTAAACATAGTGGGGATTGCATATTGAGGGTATTTCTCGGGAACAATACAAATCACATTTTCCTACGGAGCTTTGTGGACCTCAAATACGTTCAATATCCTTAGTTATATTCCATGCCAATTTATTTCAGCACCCTTGAAGGGCTTCAGACTTTTTATCGTGCTCATTACGATCTGCTCGACTGTCGAATGTCCCCGCTTGGTGACTGACTGGGAGATTGAAACTTAGTTTCATATATTTTATGGACTTACACAGGTGACAGAGGGAGTATACCATGGTACCTAGGGTGGACTTCAGATCGTGCTTCACAGAGTATACCTGGAGGGTGCTTATGTGTTTGAGTTGCACTTACATTGGTTAGTTGCTCCAGTGTTGATTGGCGTAACTATCCTTCCCACTAGTTATTCAACTGCTTGATTTATATTTAGGAAAATTCTAGTGTGTTCTCTGTGTTCCATGCTAATCAAACCTTATTGTGTCGGTTGATCATTTCACAAAGTGGAATATCAACAGCTCCATCGGTCATGAAGGCTTCAGGGCCTATCATCAGTTATTTTGGAGCCACCTCCACCATCGTTGAGGCGAAGACTTGATCAAGAAGGATCGTTCGAAGCGACCAGGCTACAAGAAATTGTACCCGATCCTACACCGAGAGGAGACTTTTCATCTCTAGAGGAGTCCATCATTTCTAACCTCGAGACCGAAGGTTTCAGGCCAACAAATTCTCCGATCACTAAATTGTCGGTGCTGCTCTTAATCCATATTGTTCCTCCTGAGGTGACATCTTTTGAGCGCCAATTGTTTTGGCAAGCGAAAATGTAAGCAAATGTTGCTACTTCATCCGGGAATACCCATACTCTCGTTATGACTACTACTGGAGGGGCCATCATACCTCCTCCCCCACCTTTTCCTGTCAGGACCACAATTGTCCTAACACCCTCGAATTTAGGAAGTGGTTCAATCCCTTTGATGCCTTCAACCACTTTTTTGTTCACTCAGAACGTGACAGGCGCTCCCTTCTCATATGGGTAGCCCAACTTTGACACGAATTCCATTCTAACTTACTCTACTTTACAAACCATGGGTCTAGGAGCAGGGAGCACTACCACCCCTTTTAATGTTATTCCTTACGGTGGGGGTCATATACCTCCTCCATCCCCTTATCTCACTGGGGTGTTTCAACAACCAATCATACCTAATGATAATTATATCTTGTTTGGTGGAGGAAGTTTGGGACCTTCATCCTACAAAACATCGATGGGATCTATGTCATTCTCTTTGTTTGGTGCATTTGGGAACAACACTTTTTCTTCAACCGCTTTCCCGACTGGGGGCAACCCCAGTTTTGGTCAACATAACTCAATGCAAGGTACCATTCCTTCAGAGGGGGCGACGAATGGAGTATAATCCACATAGGGTCTTTGGAACCCTTAGCAGGGTTCGTTTCCCTCGCAAGGGATGTTAGTCGAGGGAACCCCTTCCATACTCAATGGAACCTCGGGCAAGGTTCTATACCTATGCCAGGAGGATCGATTGGGGGCATCCCTAACCAAGGTCCTTGGAACAAAACATAGGGAGAAATCCATGCACACACTATGTCATCCAACTTTGAGAGTCAACTGATTTTGCAACAACAAATGAAATTTCCTTTTTTTGGTCATGGCCATGGTTTCTACCAAAACCCTGGAAAAAAACCCAACTTTTCCTGGCAACCTGGTGCCAGTCAAAATCCAGGACCCTCTTTTCATGTACATACTCTGCAATCAAAAATAGCCTTTCTGACAACCTTTCATTTGCTAGAATTGTCGAGATTATTAAATGACCCGATGTGTCATGATCTGCGTTGGCCCCCCATGCCAACTAAGTTTCCTTCGAATATTCTGAAATTTGAGGGCAAGCCTGGTGAAGATCCAGGTGATCATGTGACTACCTTTCACTTATGGTGCTCTTAAAACTCATTGAAATATGACTCCATTAAGTTATGCCTTTTTCAATGCACTCTTATAGGGGGTGTTGCGAAGTGGTATATCGATCTCGACAACTCAAAGTACTCTTAATTTAATGACCTGGTAATGGTTTTCTTGAACCATTTCCAGTTGCTAGTGAGATATGATGGCGACACTGAGTTATTGAACAACTTTGAGCAGACCAAGGATGACCATATCTCAAATCACATCCGAGAATGGCAGCGAAGAAAGATCTTGATTAAGGTCAAGGTCCCTCCTGAGTTTTTGCTTGAGTGGTTCGTGAAGTCTTTGTTTCCTTGCATGTCCAAAGATGTAGCAACGCCCAAGGTGTTTTCATAGAGAGAAGCTATTATGAGAGCCCATCAGCTAGAACTAATTTACTTTTATTATGGCATTCTCTACGAGATCTTACCTGATGCACCATGGTCTACTCTCGATAAGACCAAAAAAAAGTCAGGGCCCCACGCTGATGGCATAGTGGGCTCAGCACAAAGAAATTCCAAAGCTCTGTTGTCGAATCAATTACAACAATTATCGATACAATAGACTATGGCCAACCAGACTCCTAGTTCGGCTACCTCCTCTACCAAGAGGGTATATGTAAAACATTTGTAGTCGACGACTCCCAAGGCCAACCAGAAGACCAAGGGAAAGATAAAACAGAGAAACAAGAAGGGTAAAGGGGATAAAAAATATTCTAAAAATGATGGTGGGGCCAAAACAAAGAAGAAGAAGTTGAAGTATCCATGTAGTATTTTCACGGAAGACCACCCGACTCACCTATTCCCTCAGCTTTCAGAAGCCCGGAAGCTACTAGCACAACAAAAACCCACTGTGTTGATGAACCTTTTCCATGAGGGTAAAATATGGTTCATGATTCCACATCCACGAGCGTGGCAGGGACTAGTCAAGGACCCCCTCCGCCTACTACTAACAACATGACTGCAAACATTTACATGATGAACGTCGATTCTCTTTTATCGACTATGTCTTGTGACTTTCATCTCTAAAGGTACATTTAAGAAGGTTTCCCATAACCCTAATGCGAGGACCGCTCAGAACTACTTCGTTGTGGAGGATCTGGCATAGACCCCTTGTGAGATGTTCACTCTGGAAGTTCTCCAGATTTTTCCTTCACAGATAAAATATTTGTTTTTCACCTTTGGAGCAGCATAGATTAGTAACCCATGAGCGCTCATTTTCGATCCAACCGACCCGAAACCTCATTTTCCTCACCACATCGCCTTTCATATATAGTGGCATACACCATGAAATCGTTGAGATAGAACATTTTCCATACGGTGGTTGATGAGGGTGCATCGACTTGCATGATGTAGTCGTCATGTTGGAAGGACATTGGCTAGCCTGAGTTGTCTCTGTCACCTACGTTGCTTACAGATTTTGGCAGTCGATCATTCATACCACATAGAATAATTCCTTCTTTACCCATGCAATTAGGGGGTAAAACTGTGTGCGTCAAGGTTGAAGTAGTCGATGCATCTCTCGACTACAATATTTTGTTAGGAAATATTTGGACTTGCACGATGCAGGCGGTAGTTGCCACTATTTTTCGGGTGTTGTTCTTTCCGCACAAGGGTTGAATTGTAAGCATCGACCAATTGTCCTTCTCTCATCCTGACCCTTCATCGGGGGATTCCACGGTCCTGATGGTTGATAACCTGCAACCTGGCACTATCAACTTAGGTGCCAGATTGTTTGCTTCATTGATGGGAACTTTTGATTATCTATCTCCTTCCAATGATGTAAATTTTCTATCGGTCATTCCCGACCAGCCAAGGGCTGCAATTTTTCACATGTCATATTTTAAAACATGATACTTTCATGACCCATGGAATTTACCTTCCCCATCGAATTCAATGGAAGGGATAGGGAACCTTGGCATGGTCATTCCCTTATCCGCGGATGAGTTTGCATACAACATTGTTCAGCAATCCTCGGCCAACCCCGATATGACTCCCCCACAAGAAATAGATCCAGTTCTCGAGCCAATTTAGGATCATCAAGCTCTTTCCGCTCGGGATCCTTTAGAATTGGTCTTTTCCCATGATGAGGCGATTCTACAGGCAATGACTGGTCCCAATAAACCTTGGTATGATCTTCATCATTGATATTATTTATTTCTCGAGATTAGAAGAATAGAGTCGGGAGAGTTTGTTTTGACTATGAATGGAGATATCCCTTGTCCTATCAACCCTCTGGCTACGCATGGAGTTTACATAGAGGGAAACATGACGAGAATTGTTGCAACAATTCCTATTGATATCTTTAGAACCCCTGGCGTCATAGAGAATGTTTTCGTTGGAGCGGACTACTCCCTCGAAGAGATTCAGACTTACACAGAGTTGTTCAATGAGTTCCACGACTTTTTTGCCTGGTCTTACAAGGATATGTTAGGCATCGACCCACGAATTGTCGAACATGAAATCACGACTTATCCTGATGTCAAACCAGTTTGACAGAAACTTCGTCTGATCAATCCTTGAAAAACAGCGACGATCAAGGAAAAAGTATAAAAACTGCTCAAAGTTGGTTTCATCTACCCTATACAATTGACAGAATGGGTGTCAAACCCGGTCCCTATCAACAAGAAATAGGGTACGATTCATGTTTGTATGGATTTCCAGGATTTGAACAAAGATTTCCTGAAAGGAAATTTTACAACCTCGTTTATTGATTAGATTGTCGATGAGTGTGTGGGTTGCGAAGTCTTTTCTTTCATGGACAGTTTTTCGGGATACAATCAAATTCAAATAACACCCGAGGACCAACATAAAACAACTTTTATTTTTCCTTAGGGTACCTTCGCGTATTGAAGAATTCCTTTTGTCCTAAAGAATGTTGGAGCTAACTTTCAGCGGGCCATGTCGTTTTCCTTTCACAACCTCAAACACATAGTCAAGGCGTACCTTGATGATTTAGCATCAAGTTCTCACAAGAGATCTAATCACCCCTCCCATTTATGACTAATCTTTGAATGATGTTGCTACTAATATATTCGCTTGAATCCTAACAAGGGAAATTTTTCCTTGACATCGAGTCATTTATTAGGTTTCATCGTGTCCACAACATGGATCATGGTCGATCCTCTCAAGGTTGAGGCGATAGTTTAATTTCCTCCCTCGTGCACAATACCTCAGCTTCAGAGCTTATAAAGGAAAGCGATTTTTCTTAGGAATTTTGTCGCTAATTATTTTGAGATCATTAAAGGGTTCATGCGTATTCTAAATAAAGGGGTCCCATTTTGTTGGGTTGAAGAAACTCAATGCTCTTTTGATGTGTTTAAATGTGCCCTTACGTCTGCCCCTCTGCTCTGTCCTCCTAATTATAACAAATATTTCTTGTTGTATTTGGCTACTGTAGATTCAACCATCGACATGGTCTTAGTCCAAGAAAATGACATGCTCAAAGAGCACGTTATCTATTATCTTAGTTGAGGCCTAGTTGGACCGGAACTCTACTACTCTGATGTTGAGAAGATTGCTTTGGAAGTTGTTCACGCTGTCCAACGGTTTCGTCACTATATATTTCTTTACAAGACCATCGCCATTGTCATCGTCAACCCTTTCCAATATGTGTTAACATGATGAGTCATTGGTGGAAATATTAGTAGATGGATAATTATCCTACAAGAGTTTGACTTGGATTTTGTCTTTGCAAAATCTAAAAAGTCTTTGGTATTTGCCAAATTAATTTCGGAACTACCAGTCGAGTTTGGTGATATTATGCCCAAAGAGTCCCTTTCAATGGATATATTTTTATAATTTCATCTTCGAACCCCTAGTATGGAGATATACTTGTGTATATTTAGAATTTTAAGTGCCCAATTTCTTCTTCTCATGAGGAGCATCGACGAATTTGACACCAATCGCAAAATTATCTTATTCTCGACGACACTTTGTATCGTCAAGGAATAGATTGCATTATTCAAAGAAGTCTCACCCACGAAGAAGCAGATATCATTTTCAACGACTGTCACATTGGAGCATGTGGTGTTCATTTGTCTAGGTTAGAAATGACCCAAAATATTCTACACGTAGGATACTTCTAGCCCTTGTTAATCAAGGATTGTGTTGAGGCGGTTAAGAAGTGCCACCCATGACCGATCTTCTGTCAGAAGATGCGGGCACACCCTGCTCCTATGTTTCCATTCATTGTTGTCGATCCTTTCGCCAAGTGGGGATTGATTTTACTACGTGTCACCTAGCTTCAGCTAGGGGGAATCGTTACATCATCGTAGAAGTAGACTACTTCACAAAGTGGGTCGAAGTTATGCCAACGTTTAGCAATGATGGAAAAACCATTGCCCTTTTCATTTTCAATTAGATAGTAGCAAGATTCGATATCCTGAAGGAGATTGTCACTGACCATGGCAATCACTTCGAGAATAAAATGATGACTGAGTTAAAATCAAAGATTAGGTTCAAATAGGAAAATTCGTTACCCTATTACCGATAAGTGAATGGTTAGGTTGAAGCTGTGAATAAGTCTCTCAAGACTATTCTTCAGCGGATGATCAATTTGGCCAAGTCAAATTGGAATTTGATGTTGTATTCGACGTTATGGGCCTATCAAAGATCTGTGAAGACTGCCACCATTTTTTCACCTTTTCAACTCGTATACGAGATGGAAGAAGTCTTACCCATTGAGTGTCATATCCCTTCTTTAAAGTTGGCAGTAGATCTATTGCCTGACACTACATCCCTTGAGGAATGCCTTCTATATCTCAAGAAACTTGATGAGCAGTGACGCGATGCATCCTTGGCTAACGAGGCTCATAAGCAACGAGTCAAGTGTCAGTATGATCGGTCTGTTTTCCCTCGAAATTTCGTTGAAGGCGATCATTTTATGGTCTATGATCAAGACAAAGATCCCTTGGGGGAAGGAAAGTTCAAACCCATGTGGTTCAGACCTTTCATTGTGAAAGAGGTCTTGGAGAAGGGTGCTTATCGTCTGGTTGATTTTGAGGGAAACGCTTTAGCAGAGCCTAAAAATCGGCTCTCACTTAAGAAGTACTACTCTTAGGTCAGTCACCTGAGTTGCTCCTTGTATATATGTATAGTATTTTATACATTCTTGTCTTTTTGTTTTGTGGACGTGTAGTTATTTATGTCTTATTTTTCACTGTGGCAGATGTCAAGTGAATCAAAGGATTACTTTGGGTTCGCGGAAGACGCTATTCAACACACTCAGAGGCTTGCTTCTTCATCTTGGGTGATCTTCACACCTAGAGGCCATTTTCTATCTTCCAAAGGTATTTTTCTAGGTGACGTGGCCAATAATGTTGTTGAGTACAACGTAGTGATCGAATTTCTACGTGATGCTTTGACACATGGACTTTCTTACCTTCGGGTTTACTTAGATGCTCAATTGATTATATCCCAGTTAAATGGGGTTTACCATGTTTATGATCCCACTCTTCAACGATGATTCCTTAGGGTACGTATCTTAGAACGATATTTTGATTACATTTTGTATATTCATGTTCCTAGGATATTTAATCATTTAATAGATACTCTAGCTAATCAAGTTTTAGATTGGCATTTTGATCACATGTAAAAGAGAAGAACACACATACATGTGTAAAAAAAATGTTATCCATAAAACAACAAAAAAAG
>SNQJ01S0044233.1:57000-72603 GCA_010110895.2 Picea sitchensis
CAAAATTCATCAATTTACATCGTCAGGATTAAGCCATCAATTTACATCGTCGGGATTAAGCCCTCAAAATACATGGTACATAAAGTGCCATCGGCACGTAAGTGGTCTGAAGCTATCTAAGGTATAATCCAATTGGCCCTTCTATAGTGAATGATGGCATTCACAAGATGCCGAAAGAGCTAGACCCAGGTCTGAGGCGCCCCTACTACATGTGGTTTCATAGTCGGGAGGAGATCCTTGATCTCGTCTATAGAAACTACACGAGTGAGAGCTATGAGGTTCCCCTCCACTCGTCATAGGACTCTATCAACCTCTTTGGCCAAGGATCATCCCGCAGCTTCCAGTCCTACTACTGATGTTGGTCCTACCTCTAGTCGAGGACATTGTCGAGTACTGGCGAAGTCTATCGGTCGAACAGGTTCCACATATGTGCATAACAGATTCACAAGTTTTAGTACTCTGACACACACTTAAAAAGGATATATATGAAAATTAAAAATTTAATAACTTCAAAAATATATGTTACCTATCTTTCCACACTCCTCGCTAGGGGGCATAGGAATGTATGGATCTCTAAGGAAACTAATCCATGCATAGGGATATTCCTATATCATCGGGATATGGCATGCCCACCAGTCAAAGAATTTGTCATCGAAGGCCTCTATGGTCCTTCCTCCACCTTGTCTAGGCAGTAAAACCGCCCACCTACTCACTGTTGGGAAGGAGGCAATATGCCCTCGTACTGTCTCTCTATAACCAAGACTGGGAACACTCTCAAAGAAGAAGAAACATAAGATGGTACCAAAGCTGAAGTTCTTGTTGGAATGCCTACAACACTTTATGAGTTGTGTCTTCATGCATACTAGCATGGTAGTGCTCCATTAAAATATTGTCACTTCCAAACACTAAACCTCACAATGCATATTTGCGTGAGAGGCTTGATGGAGTGTTGTGGATCCAGTAATCCTCCCGATCAGGAGTAGAATCACTCGTAGAGAGAGGCTAGTGATATTGTGAATCGACACTTGAGAATCCACATTCACAGTACCAGCCTCACAATACATGTAGATATAGTCCTCAATGTTGAACAACCCTAGAGGAAAGGTCCTCAAGTTGATTGTTTCCCCTCGTTGGGAGAGGTTGGTTAGGAGGTAGATGTTCTATGTAGTCAGGGTCAGTGATTGACCCTCCAGCATGAAATCCTCAACATCAATATGCCAATACTCCACGAGAGCATTAAGAAACCTCAGTTGCGCCTTCATTAATGGACACTGGAAGAATTTCCATAAGCCACACTATTTTAGTGAGGCGATAGCCACTAGGTCCTCCTCGACCAAGACATACAAATATTCATGCTCCCTCTCCCTCCAGCTAACATGCATCTTGTCACATACAAAAGTTGGAGAAGGACTAATATTATTTTTTCAATATAAAATGAGGTGTGCGCCGGTTGTGGATTGCACAGTCGCATATGTACGTGGGTTGTTTAGTACTCTTCCCGAGTACATACGTGGGTTTTCCTTGGAAAACCTGCATACATGCAAAAGAGAACCTTTTACAAGGGTGTGCGCCTCCCAAACTACAAATTAAATACAAGTGAAATAATGAAAAATAAAGAGGAGGGAATTTATACTACTTGGTCCAAGTAGGAGGGTTTTTCATTCACCATAGCTTCCAGAATTCTCTTTTTTGACGAAGTGTTTTTTTTTTTTACTTTGTTGTTAATTTTCAAATTGCAATGGTAAAATGAGTTGTCCACCTCTATTTATAGACTTTTATGGCCCTTTTCCCCTAATTTGGTCCCCTTTTTCACTTTTCCTGGCTTGGTGACTTCTCAAGTTTGCTTTTGAGTTCTTTGTTAGTCGTCCTAGTGAACTAATCCTTTTGGTTTGGTAATTTTTGATATTAGTTACATTCCCATGTGTTGGATTACTGAGAGGGGGGGTGAATTAGTAATAGATCAATCTAATCCTTTTTAACCATATAATGTAAGTGTTATATCAATGTAGCATTGTCATCCAATATTTGTAAAGTAAATAAACAATGAACAAATGAACAATCATACACATACACAGTACACCAGTGTTTTTATGTGGAAACACAAAGTGGGAGAAAACCGTAGAATTCTTTTTCTTATATTTCTTGAAGAATTACATTCATTGTAAGCACCAAATTCCTTTGTTCTCCAGCTGCAACTGGAAGGAGGCTCCAACCCCCTAGTTTCTTGGGCTACAACCTGAGGGAAGCTCCAACTCCCCAATTCTCTGGCTACAACTAGAAGGAGGTTACAACCCCCTATGCTCTTTGGCTACAAACGGAAGGTGACTACAACCACCTGTCCTTGCCCCGTCCAACCACCCTGACGTATAAGTAGAATGATAAAGCCACTATCACACTATCAATGTGAAATATATTGCTGTAAACCTGTACCAATAAACCTACACCAAACAACCTGTACCAATAACCTAAACCATGCATCAACCATGCATCAACCTGTACCTCAACCTGTAATCAAACTGTACCATAAACAAGTGCATCAACCATGCACCAACCTGTACCATAAACAATTTCATCAACCATGCACCAACCTGTACCAAACAACCTGTAATCAACGTGTACCATAAACAAGTTCATCAACCATGCACCAACCTGTACCAAACAACCTGTAATCAACATGTACCATAAAAAAGTGCATCAACCATGCACCAAATTGTACCTAAACCTGCAAACCTTCCTTAAATTTAACAACAAGAGACTAGCATTTTCATGAAACTTTACTTTAGTCTCACATGACTAGTTTTGGATTAGTCAACAATCCTAACTTGAAATAATCATAACTATTTACCTGTAATCAATAAATATATGAAAATAGTACACAATGTTATTTAGTGTGATTTATGCAATTCCTCCAGGTGTCACTACTTGGAACCTCTCAGAAAAGGAGTTATAGCAAAAATGGCATACCTTGTTGAATTATGGCTTATTCTAGAGACAAAACTTGTAGAGCGTGCCCCGCACAGAATATTTGTTGTTTGGATCTAAAAATTGTACACAGAATACTACAGACTGTATTGTAACCAAAACATTATTTCTTACTGAAATTGGATCTGTTATGAATAAGTTATGATGTTTTTACCCAAAACACGTTTTTTAGACTAGATTCAGGACTAGCCACAAACCTTATTTTCCACGGAGTGTAACTACAAAAACACAATGAACCACAAGCTAAAATTCATACCACAGCTACTTGAATAAGTTTCCTCAATGACCTCCCAATTTCATGGTCTGAATCATTCTAGAAAAAAGGTTATTGCGAAAATGGTGAGATGACCTATAAATAACATCCCTTAGAAAGTATCATCAAAAGAATTTATCCTCCCTTGAATTTCAACCTTCTTTACTTCACCTTCCCTCTGAAATTAGGCTTAGATATCATTTTATTACATCATTCACTTGTAGATATTCAATATGCTCAAGTGTGATCAAAATGAGAGAGTCTTTCCTCTTATTTATACTCTCCAAGTAGCTTCCTTAGAAGCATATTCTAGGTCACTTTGTCCACATAGTCACCTATGTCCAACTTTGCCCAATTTTCCACTTGTCCATGTATCCAATAGCCACTTGACCACTTAACCCAGTTTCCGCATTTTAGGGTTAACCTTCTTATAACCACTTCCCATAATTAGAAAGTTCTCCTTTTACTTTATTATTTAAATAATCCTCATTGACTTTATCACTTCACTTTATTATTTAAATAATAATCCTCCTTGACTTTGTCACTTCACTTTATTATTTAAATAATCCTCTTTGACTTTGTCACTTCACTTTATTATTTAAATAATCCTCTTTGACTTTATCACTTCACTTTATTATTTAAATAATCATTTTTTACTTTGTCACTTCACTTTATTATTTAAATAATCCTCTTTGAATTTGTCACTTCACTTTATTATTTAAATAATCCTCTTTCACTTTGTCACTTCACTTTATTATTTAAATAATCATTTTTGACTTTGTCACTTCTGTTTATTATTTAAATAATCTTTTCTTTGCAAGCACTTTGACTACTTTGACCTTTTGGGGCTTGTAGATGACTTGCGAGGGTTCTCCAACTTCACATGGCCATAACTCTCTAACCGCGAGGAGTTATGTGACATTCCACATACCACCAGAAATGGCATGACATGTACTATCCATCTAGAATAGTCTTACCTGCAAATATATCAAAACTCATACCATTATATATCAAACAAACTTGGGTCCATTACCCAAACCTTTGTGCTACCATAATTTTCTACCGGACTTTCTTCAAGGGTTGAAATCAATGAAAACCAACCCAATTAATAAACAATATCCCCCTTTGGCATTGATGGCAACACTCTGATGCAATACTGAAATCATATCACTCATGCTCCCCCTGGAACCGTGCCTACATATCTGTGACAAATTCTCCCCTTGGAACCATGCCTTTGTCCTCTGCATTTGATAAATTTCTCCCCCTTTGTTATCAATGGAAAAGGTATATTTCCATTCGGGGTTGCTCCCCCTAACTGACTCATCTGATCTCCCAACCTGGACTATCCTATTTATGGTGCCTCCTCGTGTACATATAAGACATATAAGATAAGTATTCAAAAGAATTCATTTTGGAGTAGAAATAACTTTGAGTCTCTGGCGAAGATACTCAAAGGCTTCCGGTGGAAGCAGTTTTGTAAAGATGGTTTTCCACTTTTTCTTTTGTGCCCACATATTCAACTCTAATGTTCTTTTCTGAAACTTGTTCTCGTAGAAAGTGATACTTGATTGGAATGTGCTTCGTCTTGGAGTGCATCACCGGGTTCTTTGAGATACTGATGGTGCTTTTATTATCACAATAGATTGGAATGGGCTCATCATACTCAACCTGTATATTTGTCAGCATTTGTTTCATCCATAGAACCTATGTACAACATGTTGTTTCTGCAATATACTCTGCCTCGGCTATATATAAATATATTGATGATTGTTTCTTACTTAGACATGATACTAAACACTCACCCAAGTAGAACGTTGCTCCACTGGTGCTTCATCAGTCATCAATGCATCCTACCCAATCTGCATCTGTGTAGGCAATAAGTGATAGATCCTTTTGGATACCATAATTCAAACTCTTTTGTTCCTTTGAGATATATGAAAATCCTCTTCACTGCTAATACATGTGATTCCTTTGGTGCTGCTTGAAATCATGCCACCTATCCAACTGCCTGCATTACATCTGGTCTGGATGTTGTCACATATAGTAGGCTACCAATCATTGTGATGTATTGCCTCTGATATGTAAACTTTGAATCCTCATCTTTTCTCAACTTGCAACTGGTTTTCATGGGAGTGATAACTGGTTTGTAATCTTCCATTCCAAACCTGTTTAGCATTTCTCTGATATACTTGGTTTGAGAAATAAAAATTCCTTGGTTGCTTTGACATATTTGAAAACCTAGAAAAAATGATAGTTCTCCAAGTAATGAAATTTCAAATTAACTCTTCATGTCCTTTGCAAATTTCTGGCTTAACTTTTCATTAGTACTTCCAAAAATAATATCATCAACATAAACTTCAATTAATAAAATACTATCTTGAGTTACCTTGATGTAGAGGTTGTTGTCTGCACTTCCTTTTCTGAACCTTGCATGTTGTAGATATTTATCTAGTCTAGAGTACCATGCTCTAGGACCCTGTTTTAGACCATACAAGGTCTTCTTTAATTTACACACATAATCTGCATTCTCTGACAACTGAAATCCATCTTGTTGTTCAATGTAGACTTCTTCTTCAAGTTCCCCATTCACAAAAGTTGATTTTATGTCCATCTGATACACTTTAATATTTTTGGAGCATCCATAAGCTAAAATAAATCGAATTGTTCCATTCTGGAAACTAGGGAAAAAGTCTCTTCAAAGTCGATTCCTTCAACCTGTTCATATCCTTTACATACCAATCTAGCTTTGTTCCTTGTAACCTACCCATATTCATTCAATTTATTCCTATATACCCACTTTCTGGCAATCACATTCTTATCCTTTGGTCTTGAAACCAATTTCCAAGTGTCATTTTTCTCTATTTGATCCAATTCTTCATCCATGGCCATATTCCAAAATTCACCCTTTCTAGCCTATTCAAAATAGGTTGGTTCAATTTAAGATGAGAGTGCTAGGTGCATTTGTTCTAGTGAACAGATTCTTCTTCTAGTCTCAACTCCTGCATCTTTGTTTCTGATAATCTGATCTAAAGGATGATTCTTTTGTACTCGTTTTCTAGGTGTCTTTGGAGACACTTGCTGAACTTGCTCTTCTGCTTCTATTGGATCCTCTTCATCTTCCCCTTCTACTTCTTTTTCATCTTCTGCTTCTTTTTCATAAAGTTGTTTCATTGATTCATTTTCTTCTTCCTTTAATTCTTGTCTACCTATTTCATCAATTGTTACATTGATTATTTCCACAACTTTGTTCAATATCAAGTTGTAACACTTGTATGCTTTCCTTGTACTTGAGTAACCAAAAAGTACTCCTTTGTCAACACAAGAGTCAAACTTTCCCATCCTGCCATCTTCTCTTTTGATGTAGCATTTTCTTCCAAAAACTCTGAAGTGCTTCACATTTGTTGGTCTTCCTTTCCATAGCTCGTACGGAGTTCTTTCCGTGTTGTTTATGAGAATTTTTTTTTTTTGAATGTGAACTCTTGTATGCACTTCCTGTGTCCAAAATATTGTTGGATTACTAAGAGGGGGGGTGAATCAGTAATAACGTAATTATAATTTTTTTTCTCCAAATAATCCAAGTGTTATATCAATGTAAAATTATTATCCAATAATGAGCAATACGAAATGAACAATCACACACATACACAGTACATCAGTGTTTTATATGGAAACCCAAATCGAGAGAAAACCACAGAATGCTTTATCTTATATGTCTTGAAGAATTGCATTCATTGGAAGCACCAACTTCTTTGTTTTCCAGCTGCAACTGGGAGGCTCCAACCCCCTAGTATCTCAGGCTACAACCTAAGGGAAGCTCCAACTCCCAAATTCTCTGGATACAACCAAAAGGAGGCTACAACCCCCTATTTTCTCTGGCTACAACTAGAAGGTGGCTACAACTACTTGTCCTTGCCCCGTCCAACCACCCTGAAGTAGAATTAGAATGATGGAACCACTCTCACACTATCACTGTGAGATATACCACTGTAAACATGTACCAATAAACTTGAACCATGCATCAACCTGTAATCAACCTATACCATAAACAAGTGCATCAACCATGCACCAACCTGTACCAAACAATCTATAATCAACTTGTACCATAAACAAGTGCAACCAACCATGTACCAAGTATGTACCAATCATGTTTCAAATACTCATCAACTATGACTCATCAATATGTACCAACATCATCAACTATACACCTCATGTATGTGTCAACTCATCAACTACTTGTCTCAACCATGTACCCAACTTGTACCTCAACCAAAATCCCTCATCAATTTCATCATTCAAATTTGATTTGTAACTCTGTAATATACCTGGTGTATGTGATCACATACCTACAAACCTTCCTTAACTTTAACAACAAGAGACTAGAATTTTCATCAAACATTTCTTTAGTCTCACAAGACTAGTTTTGGATTAGTCAACAACCCTAACTTGAAATAATCATAACTTTGTACCTGTAATGAATAAAGATATGAAACTGATACACAATTTTCTTCGGTGTGTTTTATGAAATTCCTCCAGTTTTCACTACTTGGAACCTCTCAGAAAAGGATTTATGGAAAAAAGGGCACACCTTGCTGAATTTTGGCTTATTCTAGAGAGCGACCTTGTAGAGAGTGCCCTGCATGGAATATTTGTTGAATTTATTTGAAAATTTTACAAATCATACTAAAGGATGTAATATAAATAACACATTTGGTATTACTGAATTTGGATCTGTTATGAATATGTTATGATGTTTTTACCCGAAACACATGTTTTTGACTAGTTTCAGGACTAGCCACAAACCTTATTTTCCATAGAGTGTAACTCCAAACATACAACGACCCACAAGATTATTTTTTTACCACTAATACTTGGATATGTTTCCTCAATGGCATAGAAATTTCAGGGTCTGAATCATTCTATAAAAAAAGTTATTGCAAAAATGGTGAGATGACCTGAAAAAAAAATACCTTAGAAAGCATCATCAAAAGAATTTATCCTTCCTTGAATTCGAACCTTCTTTTCTTCACTTTCCTCAAAAATTTGTCTTATATATCCTTTGGTTACCTCATACACCTATAGGTATTCAATATTTTCAAGTGTATCTAAAATGAAAGAGCCTTGCCTCTTATTTATACTCTCCAAGTAGCTTCCTTAAAAACATCTTCTAGGTCTCTTTGCCCACTTTCCTTATTTTAGGGTTAACCCACTTCTAATTTCTCCATTAAATTTATTATTTAAATAATTTATTTTGTATTCACTTTGAATTATAGTACACTCATCACTTCACTTTATTATTTACCTTCTAGAATCTCTTAAACCACTTTGACTACTTTGACCTTTTGGGGCTTCTAGATGACATAAGAGGGTCCTCAAACTTCGTAAGGCCATAACTCTCAAACCATGAGGAGTTATGTGACGTTCCACATAACACAAGAAATGGAATGAAATGTAATATCCATCTAGAATAGTATTACCTTCAAATATATCAAAAATNAACAAACTTGGGTCCATTACCCAAACCTAGGTTCACCAACTTCACATGGTCATAACTCTCTAACTGTGAGGATTTATGTGACGTTCCACATACCATCGGAAATGGCATGAAAAAAAATATCCATCTAGGATAGTTTCCCTGAAAAGTTCACTGTCCTTCATCTCATTATTCCACAATTAAGCATGGGTTCTCTTAACCCGCAAAGTGTCTTCCTGTGAGGGATTTCACCATAAGGGGACCACTTTGGAGTTCATCCATATTTTATTCTTATAAACCATGACAAGAAAATAATGATTCATATTTACATCAAAAAATATTAGGTCCATTACCCAAACCTTTGTGCTGCGGGGATTTCTTCAAAGGTTGACATCAATGGCAACCAACCTTATTCAACAAATATATCTGTCAACTTGGAATCCATTATCATTGTTCGAGCCATTTCCTGTACTGTCATGTTCTTTATTTCAATGACTCCTTTCTGTTGATGTGTCCTTGTTACAGGTGAATCCTCCTGTAGACAAGAGGATTCCCTCTTTGTCTCTAGACTCCTAAGGCTAAGACAGAAAAGTGATTAACATGGACACTAACATTATTTTAGGTCTAATCAAGCTAATATACGAAGGAGAAGAAGAAAGATATGTACCTTATTAACGATGTTTATCCTTGCAAAGTCCTGGCTGAGCTTCGATCCTGAGCTCCCTGATAGGTACTGTATAACAAACAAAGATACAATGGACTTCCTATTCTACTAAGATTAGCTCAAATATAGATCTATCTACTGAAGACAAACTCATGTGGAACAAACATAAGTTTGAAAGAAACATGCCAAGCATTGATATATTGATGAGAACAAGTAAAAGTACTTACAATCCTTTGATGAAGGCGCATGCATCTTCTTCCAGTTCTCCTTGTCCAACCCCTTTGCTCAAGTAATATACATTGATTTCTTTAATGGCATATTACTTATGAGATCATAAGTTTCACATCTCCAGACCTCTTCTGTTAATACCACTTATAGGATCATAAGTTTGGTATCAATCTCTAGTCTCTACCTTCTCTTTCACCATGAGGAGGCCTCATTATATAACCTTGGAGAGGCCCAACCACTTGAGAGATCTTTGGGATAAGTTGAGAATTTCTCTCCTTCAGTTGAGGATCTTCCCTAAGATCATGCCTTGACCTTCTATTTGAATCCAACCACCTTCAAAAATTGAGGGATTCTTCCCTGATTTGTCTCAACAAACCAAAAACTCACTCAGAAAAGGTAGAGATCCCCCAAAAGGGTGCACAAAGCACTCAAAAACTCCCCCAAAGAGGCTCAGGGAGCGCTCCTCTCCAAAATCCATTTCTGAGTGGTTCTTTTAGTGAAAAAAGGCTGGTACTCCTTGTCAATAGATTTATCTTCTTCAAAACTAGTCTTTGAGGTGTCTTAAGTGTCTTTATGATGTCGTTAGAGGAACAAAATAAGAAATATGGCAGTATGATGTTTGTGACACTTGCGACAATTGTGGTCAAGATTCAACACGTGCAGACAAGATGCAACACTTACAACACTTGTAATAACGACACTTGCGACACTATTGAAGTGAGTAATTTTGATGTGTAACAGATTTCCCCCCAAAGTGTGAAGTTAGAAGACAATGATGACTGAAGTACTTTGTATACTTTTTCAAGAAAGGGTATGGACACAGAGAGACTGAAAAAAGCTACACACAACCATCAAACACATATTATGACATGTTTCAAACCCAAGGTAGGCATACCTATGCTTGAGTGATAAAAACTTTTTAGGTATGGCTGCCATAAAATACACTACGGATCCATAGTTATATTGGCAAAATGGTATAGCCACTGAAGATACAATGTGGATATATAATCCTATGACCTGAAATGATCATAGCCATGAAGAATACACAGTGGATCTATGAGATGACAAGACATAGCCACGACCAATACAAAGTGGATATATGTAACAATATATGTGTCTTAGTTCAAAAGAATTCCTTCGCAACCTGGGAAAAGTATATATAAGATTGAAAACTCAACCCGGGGTCTTATTACTGATCCCGATGTAGTACAAATATAACCATGTCAATAGATTTCCCGATGTCAAACATGGTAGAAACCACTTGATTACCAGTCAATGAGGTAATCTGTTAACAAGTGCGAGGGATATCACCATTGATGTCAATGAATCCCAAGGTACTTTAGTACATTCTGATGAATGTGAATGGATGAGATGAAGTCGAACATCCATGGAATCATTCGATCAAGGGTCAATGATGTAAACCCACTGTCGAACGTGAGGAGGCCTTCCATTGAGGCATGAGGGTCCCAAAGTACTAACTGGTTTCTAAGTCTAGTTCCTATATAATGTGTTGAAGTTGACAGGAATAGACTCGTCGAAGGAGGGCCTTGATGTATCCCCCATCAACGACACGAAACTGACACGGAGATGTAATTGGTAGATCAAATGAACATGGACTGACACGGGTATTGAAACAAGATATTTGTGATGGCTTACTCTTGAGGCAGATACTTCCCTTGAACACTGAGGCACAATAGTAGAAACGTGGCATGGACCAAAACTTGATGATGCAGTGGATGTTGTGACTTTCGTTAGGTGACCCAAAGGAGTAAAAGAAACTCAGAGGATTGGCTCAATGCAGAGGTTCAGTAGATTAAAATTCCTACAAAGACAAAGTGTCGTGTTCAAGGGCGACCATAAGAGCTACCAGTAAAGTTATCAAAGAACAACTTGGATTTTTTCTTTCATTTTTTTCCCCCATCCAGATAGACAGGTACCTCTTTTTAATTTAACAAGCTCGAGGAGGGTAACACATGCTCGATATGACTCACCTTCAGTAAGTTCCTCTTCCTTTGTTTAACGAACTGGAAGAAGTAAGGGTTCGGTCCCATATGGGCCCTTCAATGTATGATTGTTTAATGAGTCCAAAGAAGGTAAACTCAGTGGTTTTTCATATTTAGAGAATCTGAAAACAACTTAAAGATGACTCCAATGTTGTCCTTTCTCGTAATTTTAGTCTCGCGAGGCCAAAAAAGAGATAAATTATCACTCGAAAGACGCCCTTTCAAACCTTTTAACGAGTGGGAAAGGAAGCAAGATCACTCGCAAATCTTTTCATGTTTAGAGAGTCTGAAAAGAGCTCAAAGACAACTCCAAGGGGTTCCTTTTTCATATATCCATGCGAGTCAGAAAAAGTGATAAAAGCCTACTTGGTTACATTCTCATGTTTTTTCGAGCACGAGAAAAAACAAATACTAATCTCGGTATGCCTCCAGCTTGAAAGCTAGTGGCTTAACTCCAGAATGATCATCAAAGGCTGGAGACATGCCCCTCAAACTTCAATTCATTTACCGATTTTGAGGTTGCCCCCAATTTCTCTACTAGATGGAGAAAAAGGATAAGGGTGGATGAAAAGAAGGTTCAAGAGAGGTGACTGTTTCATTTTTTAATGAGCTTGACATAGGAAAATAACTATGCTCAGAGCTCCAGGTTCAATCCCCAGATTTCTATTTCATTTTTTAACGAGCTTGCTACAGAGAGGAAAACTATGCTCAAAATTTCTATTTCATTTTTTAACGAGATTGATACAGAGAAGAGAAACTATGGTCGTAACCTATGTTGCATTTTTTAACGAGCTTGCGACAGAGAAGATAAACTATGCTCGTAGACTCTTCTTGATCATGTATTCCAAGAGGATAATGCTCTGGAAGGAAACCATGTCAAGGGACAAAAATCAGTCATGGATTCCAAGAGATCTTCACTGAATGGAAGAAAATCACTCTCGAAGGAATACATGTCAAGGGTCTCATCAGGGGTAAGGAGATCAGGCTCCAATAGCCCTACCAAAGAGATAACCATGTCAATGATTGGATCCAAATCATCGGAAGTTGAAGGCATGGGAGACAACGGAAAATCAACATCAAGAGGGAAGATAGAGTGTATATCTTCCCGAATTTCTTCACGAGGGGGAAGAAAAGAGGATAGATGATGGTTATCATCCTGAGGTAGCTCGTCAATGTGTAGCATTTCCATAATAGATTCATCAGAGGGAAAAATTGTGAAAATGTAAACGATTGCAGATGACAAGGAACTTAACCATGATGGCATTGAGTAATTGTCAGGTGCCAATAGATGTTGGTCATCCAAAGAGGGAGAAGCAGATTGGACAACAACGTATGATGTTTCGGCTGGACTAAGTGGCATGGTGTCACCTAGTGCATCGAATTCCAAAGGACTAGGTACAATCCAAGGGTCATATGATTCCAAAGATTGATAAGCCATGGTCGAAATCATATCGACAGTGGAAATATGATGTGTAGTCGATGGAAGTGGTGTAGGGAAGGTACCCATAAGGCTAGAATCTTTCAGCAAGCCAACACCAACGCTTTCATACATGATCTTGTGATCTTCCAAGAATGGAATATTGTTGGTAGAGGGAGCGCGAGTGTCGGGTGTACATAAATTTAACTGATCGATAGTGACAATTTTTCCTTGATAAGGGAATTGTACACATCGAAACACCGACAAGGAAATGACAGCCATAGCATAAAACCAACTTCTTCCAAGTAATAAGTTGTAATCGAGGGGAGCATCGACCACCCCGACATCAACGGTGACGGTTTTGTCACCCAACTGGATGGGAAAGGACTGTAAAATCCCATGGGGATAAAAACCTCGCCCATCGAATGTGCGTAACATCGTTGGGGATTTTTTAAGTGCAGGTGATTTTAAAATTTTCCAACTTGTTAAAGACATGACACAAGTAGAGGCTCCCTCATCCAAGATGGTTCGGTGAATTTGTTGATTATGAACAATAACATCAATTTGGAAAGCAAGTTAGTGGGAGAGTCGAGATGTATAATTGTCCAGGTTAAACATGATATTGTTGGACGACTCAGGATCAATAGCACCAATAGCAGCTAAGAGCGTTCTACATTGACTGGGGTAGTGTTGTAGAACTTCTAACGCAGACATAGAACACGGTGCTTGATCCAAATCTTCAACAATGTTGTAGTTTTGGGCGGCACCTGAACTATGATTAAAGGTAGATTTATGGATAGTGCTCTTAGCAGGGCATAAGATAGAGTCAAACTTAGGTTTCTCAATCTGAAGTGGTCCAGATGGAGGATTAACTGATGGAGGACTAACGGAGGATGATGATGGATCCGGTAAAGTATCAGTACCGTTAGTGACTTTTCCTTTGTCAGGTTTAACTAGTGTGTCATACCTCTTAGAGAGAGTGGTCAAATTAATCCCATTGAACATATAAATATGTGCACTTGTCGAGGCCTCATCACGAGGATGGATAGAACTGCCCCCAGGAGAGGGGGTTTGAGCAACCATGGATTGTTGCTATGGAAAAGGCTGAGTAATCACAATGGGTTGGGAATTTCCCTGGAAACGTTTGGCCACTTCATCGCTATGTGGACAGTCTTAAGTGTAGTGATCATCACCACAAATGATACATGGGAATTTCAGTATCCATTGTGGTTGATTTTCAGTAGCAGGTGTTTAATTTTTTGGTTGTTCAATGTTATTAGTATTTTTTGATTTATTTTTTGCCTTCTTCTTATCTTCGGATTGTTGTGAAGGTGCATATTGAAATGCATTCACCTCAAAGATATGAGTTTTGGGGGAGGTAGAGGAGAGTGTGGTCGATTGGGAAGTAGATCGAGTTTTGATGGAACCGATAACACCGTCTACATGAGATGAGGATGATGGATTAGATGGATCGACATTAACTTGAGAAACATTCGAAAGAAAATCATACAAAGTATCATATTATGAATAAACCAAATCTAAGTACTGAGCCCAAGCAATGGTTTCTTCCTCGTTGAACGTGCCACCCATAGCGACATCGCGAGTGATCGGGGGTAAAATTGATTTAGTAAACCACTCCACCAATAATATGTCAGGAATGATTTCTTTGATCATCCTTCATCGTCATCTCCACTCATGAATATGGTCAGAGATATGCACAGAGTCAGTTTGACGAAGGGAGGTCAAGAGTTCAGTACCCATCTCGTAGTGAATAGGTAGTTGAAAGTGTGTGAGGAAAGACATGGAAAGGGAGTTGAAATCATAAAAATAAGCACGTGGTAGTTCAATATACTACTTTTTTGCAGAGCCCATAAGTGTTTTCTATAAAAGACACAAACATATAAAATCATCCATGAGGAAGTTTGATGAACACCACAAATGCAAAGTCATCACATGGTTATTTGGATCTTCTCTAGATTTTCCGTCAAATTTTGGAATATCAGAAGGAAGTTTAGATGGATTAACTGGCCAAACCGGTGAATGAAAAGTAGGATCATTGGTTAACCAAGACAAGTCTGGGAGATCCAGAGTCGCAAGGAAAGGTAGTTGTCGGTTAATTTGTAGATGATATTGGTGTGGCATAGGAACACTAGTAGGACCATAAACTGGGTTAGGTGGATAATTGCAACTAGTAGGTCCTCCTACGTATGGTTGATGTTGACCAGGATAAATAGGATTTGATGATGGTTGAGAAACATTTTCATAACCCGATGGGTTCTAAGCATTATAATCTAGGTGATTTTCTTTCCCATAAGAAGAATAAACATTTTTCCCTTGAGGAGGGTAAGAAGCAGATCCTAGAGGTGGATACACATTAGGGGGAGAATAAACATTAGACCCTTGGGGAGGATAATGTTGGATCATGTTGTCATTGATGCCAATGGTTTGATTATTTGGGAGATCGTTGGATCATTGATGTAAATGATTTGGTTTGATTGATGTCATTGATTTATGTCAAGTAATTAATTGACATGATGCCCTTGATGAGAATGATATATGTCCAAGTGGAAACCAATCGATGCAAAG
>SNQJ01S0044233.1:72613-122002 GCA_010110895.2 Picea sitchensis
AAAAAAAAAAATTAAGCTTATTTATAAAATTATGAAAGAAAGCATAATCTAACTTCTAACTTGCACACAGGATTAGTCTAGGGATTTGTAGATCCATTCCTAATCTACGAAACTAATTCATGCTAACATAATCCATCACACTAACCTACAAAAGAGCAATAAAACAATTAAATTACAGCAAGCTAATTAACACAATAAAACATGCATGTACATAAAATAAAAGAACAATTTAAATGATGAAATACATAAACAACACACACAGAGTTACTAGACTGTTGGTGGGCCCCCCAGCAAGTCGTGGTCACTCTCTAAAAGCACACCGCGAGCTTAACAGGGAGAATCCACCACTAAAGCTTGAAAACGCAGTTTTGGCACAATTTTGGCAATGTAAAATATCAAAATGGAGAAAAAACGAATTTGTGTCTAATACACTAGCTCTTATACTTGGTTAAAAATCTACTAAGCATCTTATCAGTATTTATAATCTTACAAAGTGGTCGACGTCAGGACTGTCGAACCACTTCTAATTTTGCCAAATTACAATAAATGATGCCCTAACTGACAAAACAGAGCAAGCCAATAATTGCCTTCTTTGGACAACTAAATTTGAGTTTTCAGGAGCTTAGTAGCTGGAGGGGGAAAGGATAAACAAAACCCATGTTCTCGATTTTTCCATCCCTGGCTGCCAATTCCATAACTGCAAACTCGCCTTGCGTTTTTGTGCAATACTGGGTGCTGGAACGAGTGTCGGATCAAGTGTCGGAACAAATGCCGGAACGAGTGTCGGATCAAGTGCCGGAACTAGAAAATGGTGTGTTTTTTCCCTGTAACACTAGAAAAACGTGAATTAACATTTGGAAGCACAAAAACATGATAAATTATACTTGATTCAATCATTAAACATGAGTTACGCATACCTTATGGTGATCATACCGATTTACCATAAAATTCTTCAAAAAGCTCCTTTAAAATATGAAAACATGCATATGTACATATGGAAAAAGTGTATAATAACATCATTAAAATGATCATATATCAGGCCCAACATTACCCCCACACCTAATATTTTGCAGGTCCCACTGCAAACAAAAAGAAATTGCCCTTTTTGACTAAACTTGCGAAGGAGGGGGTGGATTAGCTTTTAGAAGCTTCTCCCTCTTTCCCGAGGGATTTTGACTTAGGATTTTTGTGATGTTTCAATTTCATCCAGGGACTATTATTGGTGGAAGAAATATCATCAACCTAACGTTGTAGAGAATTCATCTTGGCTTGTAGGACAACGTTATTATGGCGTAAATGACAACTTAGTGTTTCATTCTCTCTAAGTTTGAACTGGAGGGTTTGGAGTTTTTGGAGGCTTATGATGACATGTGAGGAAGACTTGAGATGTATATTATAAACTTGATCCTTTAAACCATGCAAACCAACAATTTTACCTCTGCAAAATTAGTTCCAAAAGTGATTTCCCATAAGCACAACAATTTTTGGCATGGCGAACTTGTGAAAAATAGGTATCACGATGACACCTGTAACTACAAGATAGTAAACCCTGTGTAAAAACTTAGATAGTTTTTTGTTTTTGAATATGTCATTGACAAAAACCTCTCTTGTTTTTCAAAAATTCACTTTCAGTTATTATAAAAACACAAAACAAAAATATGACTAAAACAGGAAAAACAGAGTGTTTTATTTTCTGAAAAACTAGGCCTCTAAGATAATTGAGTATATCCAAAACCATAACATATATTTAAAAAATGAGAGAGGTTATTGTTTTTTAATATGTCCGTGATAAAAACATCTCTTGGCTTTCAAAACTTCACTTCCAGTTGTTAGGAAAACACAAAAAGAAAATATGACTAAAACAGGAAAAACAAAGTATTTTATTTTCTGAAGGCATAGGCCTCGAAGATGATAGAATATATCCCAAAACATAAAGTATATTCACAAAATGAGAGAGGTTATTGTATTTTAGTATGTTATGAACAAAAACCTCCTCTAGGTTTCAAAATTACATTCCCAGCTTGAAGTTGGTTACTCAAAACTTGCAGAAGCGCAACGTGCTCTTAGCAGAAGCGCAACATGGTCTTTGATAGGGATTTTGGAGGCCTTCCTAGAGTATATTTGGGCTGAAAGTGGTATGGGTGGAAATTTTATGATGTCTTCTACACAATGGAACCATCAAGAACTTAAAATGCCTTCTCCAAACCTCTGAAAAACTGTCTTGAAGTCAAGTTGTCCAAATGTGAAGAAACCCTCCTATAGAGATTGTATTCGGGGATTTATCTCAAATTATAACACTTGTGCATAAACTGAAGGAGGTTTTTGTTTCTTGGTCTATGATTGACAAAAACCTCTTTCACTTTTGTCAAATTCATCTTCCTTAATTCAGAAACCAATTTTGAAGTAGAACTTTGACCAAGACAATCATTGGAAAATTTATGACAAGGAATGATGACATGATCATGATGAAAAATTATGACCATGGGTGAGTGGAGGGAGTAGTAATGACACCTAGACACACTAATGAAAATTTTACAACAAAGATATGTCAAATTGTATTTGAGAATTTTATTTTGAAAATATAGCAAGTTGACTAGATAACCCCTATCAATGACATGAAAGAGTAAACTTAATCACGGGTGACTGACAGACTGACAAATACTAACAAAAGCCTTGGTTTGTACTGGTAGGCATGGTGAACAGAATAATTTTTATTGCCTGTCATCAATATGTAACAATTCAAACGGCTGGCCCTCTTTTCATATGCTCAGGAAACTCCCCCCATACCGAAGATATGGCACATCCTCGTGCCATGAATTAGCAATAGGCTTCTTGGGGATTGGTTATATCCTTCCTTACTTGGGAAGACATCCTCTCGAGACTTTTTAAGAAGTAAAATGGGAAATTCAATGGCATATTGAACTGAAAATGAGCTAATGATTGAAAGTGGCAGGCTTTAAAGACAAAGTATCTACCTGGTGATGACTATGAGAGGGTTGATTAGCTCCTCTTTTATCCACTCCTTGGAGTATCCCTTAGTTCCAGAGATGTTCTGAAATTTGGTTTTCAAAACCCTGTTATAGCTTGCTCTTGGAAACTGGTGGTGTTTAAATCAACGGTCTCCAACTCTTGGGAGCTTTGTGGCTGTAGCAATTGATTCCTCAGAGGCCATGAACACAGTGAATAGGAGTTGAGGCAAGCTAAGAGTGTTCCATTGTTGTTGATTTTTCCACCATGCTCACTCAATCCACTTGCATAGAACATGTAATGTCAAAACCTACAATGGACAGGTTGTAACAAAAATAAGCCAACAGAGTGGTATGTTAAGGACATATACAACAATTTATAGCACACAAGAGTTTAGCACTTCAAAAATAAAATGACTTCTGATGTAATAACCTGTATCATGAAAAAAATACATGAATTTTTACAAAGATTTACTTCTTCTAGGCAGTGTTATCATTTGTAAACTCATGAACCCCTTCCCCACACCTAAGTATTATGACACCTCACAATCAAAAATATAGGAAACCAGTCAATTCTCCCAATAACTGAAGATTTACAACTTGTTAAGTGTAGAGATAAATTTCACAGATTGGTCTGACGAGACAGTTAGAAGATGGCCCCACCTATAGGATAAAACATCCTACATATAGATAAGAAGAGGTAGGCAAGAGAGTTTCAAGATAGTCTTAGAGTTATTTCCCAATGGCAAGTGTATGAGATTCATTAACCTTATCTTAACCACACATACTTCATGTCAGATTTGTTTGCAAGTAATGTCGTACATCAGAACAAGTTTAAATTTATTATTTATTTTTGGCAGATTACCATCCTCGCTAGGTAGAATGCTCCGCTGCCAGCAAGCATGTTCAGTACTCCGGCAGGTTTACCTAGTCATGCCACAGGTCGGTACCCACTACCAACAGACTTGTTCAGTATCCCGACGGGTGAGCCTCTTAAACCCTCAAAGACTGGCCCTCCATCCTTTAAGAGTTTAGTATAAGATTGATTTATGCAAGAAGATGGGGGAACAACGCTGAAAACAAATTTTTCTTTCTCTTTTTTTCAATTGGGATGGTATTTATGTTAGAGGATGACTTTCCGTTATATTCCTTAGTAATTGTATTGATGTAAGGGGTACTTAAGCGGACATGACCTATCTAAAGATATGATATAATCAAGCTATTTAGTGTGTAGTGGATGGTACCATTGAGAAAGAACAGAAAGGTATCTCTAGGCTCAAATCACTTTCTTCTTTTGTAAGTTATTGTGATGTTTCCATGACTAACCGCTAATTAGACCTCCTTGTTACTCTTTGATAAAGAAACTTGACTCACTTACTCAGTTTTCTTGGAAAAACTGTACGAGAGACCTCTAAGCTTGATGGTACAATGTCACTTCCTTATATAGTGGCGAAGAGTTTCAAGAGAAACTGCTTTGGAATGCCTTAAGAACAAGAAGATGAAAGTCTTTGAAAAAACATGGCTAATTACAACAACTCATTATTCATTTGATGCTTAGCAGACAACAGGGTTCAAGTGAAACAATGTTTTGAAGAAAAATCCTTCTTTTATATTTCCTTGAATTGTCTACTCCTTGTGAAATAAATACCTACAGAAGTCTCTAGAAAAAAACTTACTCTAAAATATCAAAAACTAATAAGATCAATGAGATCAAGTCACTGGAACATGTATCTCATAGCTCTTTTATTAAAATAAAATGTAAAATGAGGCTGCATTAGACTCTAAGATAAACTAACAACATGCAACTTTTATTTACTATCCTACCCTACCTAAAACGAAAGGTAAAATATTTATTCAAGTGTAAGAACTCTTCCAATGTAACCATGTGTGGAGCAAGATAAGAAACATACTCATATCCATATATGAAAAATTAATCGTAGTGATTACCTGGATATGAAGAACCAGCCAACCAACTTGTTTTGGCATCAGAAGGTGTTGAAGAAGAGAATAGTATTGTGGCTTGATGACCTCTTGAAACCAAATTTCAATGTAATCTTGATGTTCATCAACAGTAATTTCTATGCTCTCCTTCATCATGCTATTCAGATCCTCTTATTCTCGATGATTGATTTCTGAAGTACATGAAGGATCTGTTGAGATGGATGTTCAGAACTTCTCAATCTTAGGTATTAATGATTGCTCTCCATTGGATGTAGTCCATAATTTTTCTTCTTACTTTGCATTTTGGCAAGGAAAATCATTTTGTAGCTCATAGGACCTTGACTCTTCTAATATTTCTGGAGAGGTAGACAAGTTCTTGGCTACTGCCAAAATATGTTCTTCTTGAAAAGAGGAAATCTCGACTGCTGCTAGGATTTGAGAAAGTTCCCTCGAGCTAATGGTTTCTTTTGAATTCATCTTTTCATTTGATAAAACTTGGTTCGCACAAAGATGATGTCCACAAAGTTAAGATCTCCTGATGGTGGTAAGAAAACAAAGGTTGTATTGTTTTGGTCCTGTGGAAGGCTCGAGTGGTCTTGCCTCCTGTCCCACTATTATTGATGCTTCAATTTTATGTTCTGTAGTGCTCCCTGTCTTACTCTCTTCATAGACAACTTTAGCTCTTTGGGTTGAGCTAGTTCTTGGTGTCTGGTGTCGGTCTGCGGAGCTTATGAGTGGAACGTTCCTTCCCCCAAAAAGGTCGAAAGGAACCTTGGTTGAAAGGTTTGATTTAGATTTAATGTATCTTCCTTTGGGTCTCTAGGTCTCTTCATGAAAGAAAACAAAAAGAAAAAGAAAAACTACCATTGGGTTTGGGGGAACCTGCTATAGTAGATGCACAGGTTCCAGGGGTGATTTTAAGAACCCCCCCTAAATTTATATGTATAATAAATGGGAGAATCCCCATGATACATAGGAAAAATTGAAGGCTATTTAAACAATAATATAATATTTATATATAATTTATTGGCGAATCTTTTAGTCAATTATATAATCTTGTAAAACCTTGGCGAATATTTCACTAAATTATAAAATTTTATAAAATCATGGCGAATCTTTCACTGAATTATAAAATCTTGTAAAATATTGACAAATCTTTTACTAAAATATAAAACGTTATGAAGTCTTGGTGAATTTTTTGTTAAAGTATAAAAACATATAAAAGAATAGGAAAACATATTCATTAAAATGTAATATACTCATTTTACATGTTTGGAAAAGAAACATAGTTTGTCCCTCATCCAAACAATGTTGCAAGCAAGGGTTGTGTTTTCTATGGTTTGAAATAATTCGCTAGTTAGTAATTGGGTATTGGTATTTATGGGAAGGATTATCACAGTTAGTGAGAATCAAGCTCAAATGGTGAGCTTGACTATATGGGTAGGCCTCAAAAGATGTTTGAAGTTAACCTATCCCACTCACTTTCAACCAAAAATAATACCAGTAGTTAGTATACCCACATGGATTTACTCAAATCCCTCAATTAATGTTTTCAATTCTTCACCTACTTGTTTAGTGAAACACCTACTCTCTCCCATAATAGGATTCTCACACTTCATAGCAACCCCCAGACATGGATTTAAGAAAGTTTCATTTTCAAATGATGAAAATACAAGCCACATAAATCATTGTCCTTACATCCATTCTACCCATCCATGCATCATAGACTTCTTATTCAACTTGCACTTTCTCCTTTTGGTCATCCCTTCTACCTCCATTTCCCTTGCTACCTTCTTTTTCAATCCTCCCAAGTAAACTTCAGCATCATTTGTTGCTCTCATTATCCTAACTGCTTTCTTATTGTTCTCTAGCACCATGAAAACCATAAACACTACATAATCCCCAGCTAACCATAAACACGACATAATCCCCAACTCAAGAAAGACCCTTTCTAATATACCCATTGGTAAAATCATCAAAAGTTTTAATAAAATTAGTGTATGTTGTTTTCTTGGGTCAAGCTTGCACTTTGATTCAATATTATTGGTTTTTTCATTACCATCTGGAAAAAAACATTATATGGGAACCCAAGTCTAAAAACACAACTTAACTATTCCTGCAACTTCATGCTTCCACAAAATCATTATGGAAACTTTGATCATCTATTCAGGATAGTTTAGTACACCTAGTTTCATCAAAAAATTTAGTTTGTGCCTTGGAATTGGCTCTTGTAAATTATCACTGATACGCTTTTCTTAGATTCCTGAGGTAGTTTTGAGCTTATCACCAGGGAAATTCATATCATCTCTTCTATGGATGAATTATGATCCTCTAGAAATAAGTTGCTCAATTCATGCCACAAAATAAAAGGAAATAAAAAAATATATATTCCTTGACCATCAAACATATTAAAAAAATAATCATAATTATGGAAAACACATTGATTACCCACAGGATAACTAAATGATGCAGGAGCATACTCATCATCATCAAATGAGGATGGGTGTAGGACAACTCAACACCCAACGTGCACTTCAAGTCAAGAAAAAATTTCCAAAGGAGGGTGTGTTTCTTAAAATTTTGAAAGCCTTGTAATTAAGAACCTTTTAAATGTTTGGAGGTTAGCTCCATTGGAAACAATCTGATGAGACTGTATTATATTAAATTTATGGACGATTGTACAGATGCTGAACAGTGGCTCAGATCTGATTTGTAATGGCCATTTATTGAGATAAGACCTTAGTAGATAGGTGCCTTTAATTCTGATTAGATATCATTGATTAGATATCATTGACCGACACAAGAAGCCTTTTTCATGTATATTACTTGCAATTTACGCCCATTGAGTTAGTTATTGTTGGGTTGTGGAAGAGGAGAAGAGGAGGATATTGTAAGAACTCTTTGTGTGCATATTTTCATTTTTTAATACAAGAAAATAAGATTACTTCAAATACTTGGGTTTTTATCTATATATGAGCTATTTGTTTGAATGAAGTTATGTTTATTGTGTTTTACATGCTTGTACATGTGTTTTCATGATTTTATTTATGAATCTTTAGGATTCACATAAGTTTCAATTGTTTCTCTTCTTGAAAGAGTAAGTGCAAGGAGTGCACAGTGCCCGCAAGGAGTGCGCAGGTCGAGAGTCGTTGAAAAGAATCTGGAGCCCAGGAGAGATAGAGGGAAAGTTTGTAGAGAGATGGCAAGGTTTTCACATATACTCTTTTGACTATAAATCCTCTGTGAAAGACCCGTGCAAGGAATGCATAGGGCCGACACGGTTAAGAAGTGTTGAAACTTCCTAAGGAAGGTAAAGTGCAAGGAGTGCATGGGGTCGACACTGTTAATAAGTGACAAAAATTTCTAAGGCAGGAGAAAGTTTTCAAGGTTCCAAGTTTGGAGGAGCAATGTCAGGAGGGCGTCGAGGTCGAAACCCTTTGAATCTTGAAGCCCGGAAGAATTGTCTTTCGAAATCCCTAAGGAAGGAAGAATTATTGAAGGAGGGAGACAGACAAACAATATTCATTCGGGAGTTGGTAGAAGATCGAACAACCATCAGATCTGGGGAAACTTGCACTAGATTTAAGCTCTGAAGTCCTTTGGAATTCATGTATTTGGGAGGTTCAAGTACAGAGCATGAAGGATTCTAGGTCCCTAAAGGCCCGAACTAATCGTGACCGTTTGATTTCCCAAGGACACGTGTCACTTGATTGTGTGTTTCAGTGCAATAACACTTCAGAGGAACCCAGGAGGAGAGGTTCGTGGGTCCTAGACTTCCGAATACCCTGAGGTATGAACTCAATATCAGTTGTCGAATTGAGTGAAACGTGACATAATTTAATCCCTTCGCAAGTTCGACATTCAGAAGGATAGATGGTTGGAGGAGTGAGGACTCCCGAAGACCAGAGTCCTGGTGTCCATCGGGATCGTCGATCATGAATACATGTGTCACCAGATCAAAGGGTTCAGACAACCGGAGGTTTGGAGGATCTGTAGAGTAGGGAGTGCAAAGGCACCCAGAGGCCTGAAGGTCGGAGCAAGCCTCAACCATTGATTAGAGAGGGGACATGTGGAGGGAGAAGATTTATTCCTCTTATTTAGAGTTTGGAGGGTTGTAATGTGTGGCGACGGGAAATTTCCCAAACCCTTGAATCTTGAAATAGATCTGAGCATCCATATGGTAGTGCTCTAGAGTCGTTGATCCACAAAGGTAGCAATCCTCTGATCCATTACTCCAGAGGATCGGGAGGTAGGTATGTAAAGGAATCTCGAAGCCCAAAACTACGGAGTGTATAACCATCATCGATATGATGGTGGAACGAGGGTTGTTCGATCTCCTTCAGAGTATGACTCTCTAGGAGAAGACTTGTGTTGGGAAGGTCTTACCTACCGAAGCTCGGATAGTCAAAGCCTTTCCAGTCATAGATCTAGGTAGAGATCTAGAGCTGTCGATCCCATAGGAGTTCGATGCTCTGTGAGTTTGTTGTTCAGGAGGAACGAGAGGGTTGTTTGTTGAAGACTCCCGAAGATTGAAAGCTCCGAAGTCCCGAATTGGGCGGAGTAAAGGGAATAATCTCTCAGTTTCGATCCTAGGGTCATGTGGACCTTGTCCCTGACCAGTAGAAGCCCTCTGAAAGGAATTTTTGGCCCGAATAAGAAGGAAAAGGCCTGTGGAAACAAAAGAGAAGGTTCAGTGGGAACCTGTGAGCTGATCCAGCTCCCGAATTTTGAAGATCCTTAGACCGAGAGGTCAAGATGGCCCCAGGAGGAGGTGGGGGTATGTGCCACTAAATCCATACATTAAGCCTAATACCATATGTTTCTCAAATAAATGTCATGACAAAAAGGTGATTTTTTTTTTATGCAACAAAGGTCTTTAACTTTAACCCAAACCTTTGACTCAATCGAAATTAGATGAAGCCAATCATGCCAAAACAAAAGATTCAGTTAAACATCAAATGAGAACTAGAAGCATTCAAGGGACTAACACAATTTTTAACCAAAATAAACCCAAAATTCCAAACTTGACAAAATGATCCAAAATGCAAATTAAAATTTACATCAAAGAAATGTCATCTACTTGAATGATCCCATTCTTACTTAGTGAAAGTTTTGTTAAATAAAAACAAAAACAACCATTCACACAGTTAGAGGAGGAAGACCTTGCCCTATATTCAAAGGCGATTTCTCAAGCCTACAAGATCATACATCTGAAGTCTGCACACAAGTGTTAATGGCGAGAAGAAGAAAAGTTTTGATTTACACAGAAAACCTTGTGTAACTGTTGTTTTACTTGGATGGCTTGGTGCCAAACAAAATCATTTGAAGAAGTATGTAGATTGGTACATGGATAGAGGTATTCATGTTGTTACCTTTTGATATCCCAATAAAGAATCTCCCGAGCTTCAAGATGGGTAAAATACTGGAGCAATCTATAGATATGCTAGCATAGGAATTGGCTCGTTGATTGTCTGGAAAAGAGAATGATGGTAGAGAAAGAGGTTCTCGGAAATGGTTGTGACTCGTCGATTTTGTGAACACATGAATGGTCATAGAGTTATTCTGCGGGGGAGTTGCAGTGTACACCTACAACAACACTGCCTAACATAGAATTGATGTAAACGAGAAGCTCTTCAATGATCCTGGTGAAAACTTTGTAGGACCCTGTTATGAGAAACAAACATCCGATGTAAATGGTGGTAATTGTTGGGTTCACCTTTTTGTCATAAAAACCATCATTTATACCCCTTTTTCACCAACCCTTTCCTCCATTTTTGGCATTTCGTACCTATTTTTGCTCAACTCGAGATTAATAAAGGATGTAAAAAGGATGTAAAAGGTAAATTGTTAGTTTTATATCTATTTTATATTTAATAAACAAAAATTGTCATGATCTTGGATTTTTATCAGCATTGTTACCATAAGTGAATTTTTCCTCTAATAGCTCCAAGGTTTGCATATCTGCAAGGCGAATTTGAGAAAATGAAAATATGGGTTTTGTTCCTAGCATCTCCAGCATGGTTCACGAGATTTTGGAGTGTGAGAAGCTGCTCGGAGGCCACTGGTCAACGTAGGTCAAACTCATGACTGTCACAAGCAAAAACATAGCAACAAGAACACATTTTGATTTTCTCTTGATTTGTGGAGCAAATCTCTCCTTAGAGGGTTGATCTAGCAATTCCAAGAGGTAGTTTAAATATAGTATCAATCTAAGAGAGATTTTAGGTTGAAATAACTACATTTTCAGATTTCGAATTATGTCAAAATTGAAGATATTTTTAGATTTTGAATTATGTCAAAATTGAAGACATTTTTAGATTTCGAATTTGGAGATTTCTGAACTAATGTAAGCTAGCGTTTATCAATACAACCCTCTGGTTTTTCTTCATTTGAGTTGTTAAATCTGTGCATGAACCAAAGGAGGGTAGGGCCCCCTTGTGATGGTCATTGCTACAACTGTATATTGTTGTACAAAGGTGTGAATTATGCTTACAACTGTAATTATGGTATGTTGGTAATTACTAATATTTTGTTGTTGTTGTTAATCCTTTTCATTCTATTTGTAATTGCAGAAATTGTCATTTCTAAACAACTTACAAATTAATTATAAAACTTTCTCTTAAATTCACAATTGTCATAAAGTCAAAAAGAGTATTGTTGTGAGAATTCATGACTTCCATGACAACCTTCATTCTATAGCCTATCTTCCTACCATTGTGACTATGCCAGATTTGGATTAAACAGAAACTAGGATCATCTTGCATTTAATAGAATCCTACACAAATTTATGAACAATCACAATTAAAACAGAGTGTTTTTGCAGGGGTTATTTCTTGTTGAATTAAGTTAAAAGTAATAGTTACTAGAGTATTGTTGTGAAGAACATTTTCAATTTACAACCAATGTTTCCACCATTGAATTGTGACAGTTGAAACCTATCACTAGAAGGAACAAAATTCACCCTACAATCTGATTTTCCACCAAGAAAATTGTGATAACTAAATTGAAAGGATCTAGCACTTTTTGAATTCTTTGATCTAGTACCCCTTTCCATTACCACAAATAAATCTCATGGACAGTTGGAGCAACTNAATTAATTATAAAACTTTCTCTTAAATTCACAATTGTCATAAAGTCAAAAAGAGTATTGTTGTGAGAATTCATGACTTCCATGACAACCTTCATTCTATAGCCTATCTTCCTACCATTGTGACTATGCCAGATTTGGATTAAACAGAAACTAGGATCATCTTGCATTTAATAGAATCCTACACAAATTTATGAACAATCACAATTAAAACAGAGTGTTTTTGCAGGGGTTATTTCTTGTTGAATTAAGTTAAAAGTAATAGTTACTAGAGTATTGTTGTGAAGAACATTTTCAATTTACAACCAATGTTTCCACCATTGAATTGTGACAGTTGAAACCTATCACTAGAAGGAACAAAATTCACCCTACAATCTGATTTTCCACCAAGAAAATTGTGATAACTAAATTGAAAGGATCTAGCACTTTTTGAATTCTTTGATCTAGTACCCCTTTCCATTACCACAAATAAATCTCATGGACAGTTGGAGCAACTTCGAGCAACAAAATTGGAAGATGCAAAGTGGAAATCAATGGCACAATCCATTGATGATTGAAGAAGGATTGTCTCATTGGAACACCATAACTACTTAAGCCCTTCATTCTAAGAGAATTATAATATACTTAAAATGTAGAACTTGGACATGATAAACAAACTTGAAAATGAAAATCTCGCCTTAAAGGAAGAATTGGAAAGGAAATAATAGGAAATTGAAGAAAAAGATGAAAAAAATTATTTGTTAAAATGTTTGAATGTGAAATATGTAAAATATGTAGATGAATTATTCTCTAGTAGGCCACCAACTAGAGTCTACACATTATATTTGAGAGAAATGGTTTGGATTCTCAATACATGGAATTTATTCCCACTTGCCATTCCAATTGGAGAGCCAAAAATAATTCACTGAAGTTTACCATAGTTGTGTTGATGGGAAAAATAATATCCATGTGATTTTTACCTCCAGAAATTGCAATCTGATTATTCCATGCAATGGTCTCATGATCCATATGTGGGTGATGTGAAACTGAGAGCCTTCTACTCTTGGATGAAGAATGAAGAATATAGGTCCACTAAGGCTCAAAATTACACAAGAATGGAGAATTACTGCTAGTCTATGGGTAATGACAAAAACTACTAAACTATGAGAGGTATTAACCAATCATGCCAACTTGGTAATAGAGACAGATTTGATTTTAGTCTTGAAAGAGAGACAAAAGTAAGAAGTGGGACAATACCAAAACATTATTAAATATTCAAAGGATAAGTTTGTTAAATATTTATCAATCTAGATAGGAAGATATCACACTTCAATTGAAGAGGATAGAGCCATACTACTTATTCTAGTTCATAATTCTTCTTATCTTCCAATTGGATAGCCATAGGAACTTGAGTTGTGAATACTTATGTAACTTATACATTATTGATCAATAAGATCTTGTTATCCGTTTTCATCTAGATCATGCTTATTGGTTCATGGGACTTCCTTGGGTGAGGTCCCACTCAAGGGAAGGATATTAGTGAACCCCCTATTCTTGTGTAGTGTAGCTTGGTTGCATTGTTTACTAGTATATTTCTTTGGGTTCTTTCATTTTGAATGCTTGTGAGTATTGTTGTCTTGTTCAGTTTCATTCTGTTAATGAAAAGGTAGTAGATGAGTTAATTTCTTTCATTATTTTCTTATTGAATGGAGTGATGATATATACATTGTATGGTTTCAATGACTTGCATAAACAAATGGTAATCAAAATCATTACTCTAATTTACTTGAATGAATTTATTTTGATTTACTTTTGGTAAAAAGTAGGTAGTTATGTATTTCATCATTGCACAATAGATTAGAATTTAGGACTCTTTCACCCCTTACTTATCAGTAGATTAATCTATGTAGTTTTCATATATAATGCACAATGCCTCTAATGTTTGTATGTTCCCTAGTTGATAATTATTTAATCGAGTTATGGAATTTCAACACTTTATTGTTGTAATTTTGTATCATGTTGGGAGGTTCAACTAAAACAATATTTGAAGAGGAAGTAGAGGGAAAACAAAAGATTTTCCACAAGTCAAGTTGACATTATTTCTATACATTTTGTGGAGGTGGGAGAGAATGAATTATACATGGACCAATTTATTGGTTCCTGGAAGAGATCTAGATATAATGAGTGTATATTCACATTGCACTATGTATTTCCTGATCTTTAAATATAGAAATCCTTGCAACTATAAAAACACAATTAATAGAATAACCAAAGCAAGATAGCCATTTCGAAATTCAATTTTTACCATATAAGAATATATAGGGTATATCATTTGTTATATGTGCATGTTTGATTGAGTATTTAGAAGAACTGGAAAAACTGAGCTAAGGTAACTATAAGTTTTTCTTGGGTTATTATTTTGCAAATGGTTATGGAGGTTGTTGGTGTTTATCATACTTTGGAGCACAACCATAATGGAATCATTACATGATGGAAGAAGGATTCGATCAATAATAAGCTAGAAGAGGTGGGATGAGAGGTTTGATTGAAAAAAATACTTAAAGAGGAAATTGAGGAAAAACAAAGGATTGTTCACATGTTAGGCAGATGTTGTTTTTGCATGGTTTGTAGAGGACAACAAAAAAAAACTCAAACATGGACTGATTTATTGGTTTATAAAAGAGATCTAGAGATAGTGAGAAAATCATTCTCATTGTAAAAAATAAGGTTGTTGATTAGCAACCATATGCACCCTTACATGTATGCCAATAGCTACAACCATATTTTAAAACCAATTCTTTGCTATCTTATTTGCTCGCATCAGAAATGGAAGAATAATTGAGGGAGGCCTCTTATATGAAAAAGAAATAGATTTAAAAGTAAGTTTATTGTTGAAAATATCCATGTTGGGCCATGGTTCCATAATTAATGTAACATAAAAAATGTTATACATCAAGTTATAGTCGAATTTAATTATACACAATAAAAATATCCAAAAATTCAAAAATCATAATAATATATGCACAATGGACGACATACAGAAAAATGGTGTACTCAACTTGCATGAGTATGTTTTATCTTATTTCCACATACACAAGGATCAACATACCAAGTCTATTTATTGAGCGAAGTAATTACAACTGCTCCATATTGTATTTTTTGGATATGTCTGCAAATTGAGGGATTGGAGAGAAGCAACAATCAAGTATAGTCGACTCACAAGACAAACAAGAGATTGTTACCAGAAACCTATTATTTGTAGTTCCTTAAACACTTTGTATGGTAAATCAGGCATATGGTCCACTTTGCCTATTTTCCATAATGTCTTTTCCTATGTCTTAAAAATTCACACACCTTCTCACAATGCACCCATTTGGTCAAAGCTACTATTAGTGGAATCAAGTATCAAATTGCTTGGATCTATACCCAAATATATAAATCACTCTTACAAATTATCGTTTCATATTAGCTTTCTTTGTAGGATTTATTGGAAAAGCAATACTAATTTTCATGCCTAACACCCACAAATCAACATCTTTCTGAGACAAGATTTATATCCAAATATAATCAAATCCCCTAAAATATGTTAAGAGATCTCAAACACAATAGCATATATTATCCACTCATAATTGCACCACATTTCCTTCCAAAATGTTTAGCCATCTTTCCATATCCACAATAAGACTCTCAATGTTGGGCCATGAAGATGAAAAAAATACATGGATATTCTCTGTAGAATGTCACTGAACAATTATTATAATCCCACCCATTAAGATGGTTCACGATGGCAACAATGTCTTCTTCCTTCAAAGAATTCGCCACAACTAGTCTTTTCATTGACTCATATTCTTTTAGCACAACTACTCCTTCCTGAACAAATTATATCAATGTAGGTGCCTTACCATAGTACTTTCTAGGCTCATTCTTTAATGGAAATCTAGTTGGATCACACATATTCCATACATATATTGGCAGAATCAAATCATCAAGCATGGCTTACCTCCAAGCATGTTTCCCATCACGAAATTGATGCTTTGGAGCCTTGCACATTCTCACTTTCTATCCTTTTGTACCCAATTAACCTCTGAACAATACCCACAAATTTCATTGGGTATTGCTTCATGATTACCCTTGCTCCCACCTTCATCCTCTACAATGCTTCAAGTGTCCTCTTGCCAGTTTCTATCAGCTCCTCTACATTTGACAAAAGAGCAACATCCTTAAACTCAAGTTCCTTTATACAGGAATCACCGGATACATGTAAACCCTTAGCACCATCAAGGCTCAATGGCTCAAAATTTATGATCTTCCATGCAACCATATATATAGGTGAACGCTTTTATTTGTCAGGAATTCCTTCAGATCTAATCCTACTTGTATATGGAACTCTACTATAGCCGGTATTCGATGAATCTTAAGCTTATCATTGTGGGTTGCTTGGGGATTTCCAATCTTGTCATAGAGATGAAATAAATCAATGGGTACCACAACATAATCAACATAACCCCTTGTCCATACATTAAGGGAAATCCTTGAGAAACTTGTGTTCATACATGAAGGGAAATCCTTGAGACACTTAAAATCTGTTTTATGTGTGACAAACTTAACAATAAACTAGTTGAGTAATGGTAACAAAAAATGCAAACACCAAAAGGGTAGAGTATTGTTCAATTTGTACAGTCTACTTCCGGTTACAATAACAATTACAAAATTGGGTAGAGATTATAATATTGTATGAAAACATCACAGGCCTTTGGCCACTCCATTTTTAGAATTCACCATTGGTTAGATTTACCAAAGAAAGAATTTACCCAAATTGTTATTACACCACACTAGAATTTGTAAAACTGTAAATAATCAAATGATTCGAATGAAAATTGTAGAGCTACAATAAATATGAAGGTAAAATTTCCTCGAGATTCATAATACCTTACCATGATTTCCTCTAGAGTATGGATATCCATATGCTGCCAAATATTCAAGAATCAAAACTCATGCTATAACTCTGTCTTATTGATATCCTCGAGCCTGATCTGAATACCCTCCAAACGTTGCATTTTTTTACAAAGAGATAATACGTGATTTATAGAAGATGGGAGGGTGAAATCACTAATAGAACTCTCATTATTCTTTGGAAATCGAGCGAACTGAAGAGTGTATCTTCCCATACCATGAAATTAGACTGAATTGAACTGTAAACCCTGATTTATACCCAAAGGGTGAAGTTGCTACCATAAATTACCATATTTCTGGAAATGGGGCGAATCAAATCTTCCAGTTCCAAATTTCAGGAGCGAAACATATTTTTTTTCCTCTCTCCCTCATAAAAACCCAGGCTAACCTCCCATATGATTTTTTTTTAAATAAATTAGGGACGAATAATAAAAATTTAGGAAAACACTCCAATACAAAAAAATCACCCAATAAAAATTTGAAACCCCCTAAATTTCGCCCATGAGCGAAATTTCATCCCTAAAATCACCCATGGCAGGTTCTTACCTCTTGTCTTAAAGCTCCCCCTCCACCAAGCTAATGCTAAGGTCTAAGAATGATCTATTTCCTAACTATTTCTTACCTTGAGACAAATCCCTGACAACGACGCCAAAATGTTAGGTGATTTATATGTACTAAAAAAGACACTAAAATACCCTCAATTTAAATTGTCAACCTAGGGTAAGTAAACTTAGAGTTGTAGCAAAATATATGCCAAAGGTAGAAGGCTGGTAGGAGTATGGTCTAACTAATGAAGGTAGCTATCTAAGGTTGATCTATTTAAGCAAAAATATCGAATAAGCAAACCCTACTAAGCAATTGGAAACTAGGTAACCTAAGTATCTTTTGGCCAAGGATCGATGGATAGTTCCTAAGAAATCAAGTAAAACCCTTATGTAAAGCAAACTAGTTCAACAATAAGCAATAAGAAACTATCTAAGCATATCAATAAGCAAATGAGGAAAGCAAACTATTTTAACTTGCCAACCTACATTCAATGAGAAACTACCCTATGAAAGAAATTAAATAAGCAAGTAAGTAAAAGCACCTATCTAACCTATGAAAGAAAATAGACAAGTAAGCAAAGACACCTAACTAATCTATTAAAGCAAAAGACAAGTAAGCAAAGACAACTATCTATCCTACAAAGCAAAAAAGACAAGTAAGCAAAGACAACTATCTATCCTACTAAAAGCAAAGTGGACAAGTAAGCAAAGACTTCTCATTGAATAACTATCTAGCCTAAGAGGCAAGTAAACTAAATGCCTAACAATGCAAAACTATTTCTAATGCGAAAGGAAATCTAAATGTCAATGCAATGCATGAAAGGAAATCTATTCCCATTGAAAGCAAGGAGAACTAACAACTAAATGCTTTACCTTAATCTATAATAAAACAAGAACCATCTCTTCTAATCTACAAAAGCAAAAAAACTATCTTTAACCTATGAAAAAACTCAAATATAATGTTGGTGTTTGTGTGAATGCCTTCGGTGGTGAAAAATGATATCTCAATGACACTATTGAAAATAAAGGACAATTCCAATGGTATAAACTCAACTCCAATCTCAATGGAAAATGAAGCAGGTTGATATAAATAATCCAATGAAAAACTTATCTAAGTGTAAATACTGTTAAATACCCTGCATATTAATGTGCAAACCATCAACAACATAACGAGATCATCATTATTTAACTAAGAAATTTAATCTCTGTAATCTCTTAATCTATGACCAAATAACCAGTAAAGGGAAACCATGCTATGTCTACTTTAATTATTCAAACTATAATAAGGAAATGAATTAAAACATAAATTTAAACTATGATATTAAAAAAGTAAATTGACAATTACATCAACCAACAACTAAGTAAATGAAATCTATCTAAAACTGAAGCAAGCAAACTAACTATAACTAAAATTGAAATAAAAATCTTAAACATCCATCAAAACTCCCTACCAAAAGAAAACCCAGATAAGATTCTATTTTATTCTAATTAAAAATTTTGTTTTAAGCTTATTTATAAAATTATGAAAGAAAGCATAATCTAACTTCTAACTTGCACACGGGGTTAGTCTAGGGATCTGCAGATCCATTCCTAATCCACGAAACTAATTCATGCTAACATAATCCATCACACTAACCTACAAAAGAGCAATAAAACAATTAAATTAGTGCAAGCTAATTAACACAATAAAACATGCATGTACAGAAAATAAAAGAACAATTTAAATGATGAAATACATAAACAACACACAGAGAGTTACCAGACTGCTGGTGGGCCCCCTAGCAAGTCGTGGTCACTCTCTAAAAGCACACTGCAAGCTTAACAAGGCGAGTTCACCACTAAAGCTTGAAAACCTAGTTTTGGCATAATTTCGGTAATTTAAAATATCAAAATGGAGAAAAAATGAATTTGTCTCTAATACACTGGCTCTTCTTCTTGGTTAACAATCTACTGAGCATCCTATCAGTATTTATAAGCTTACAACCCAAGTGGTCGACCTCAGGAGGGTCGAACCACTTCTAATTTCGGCAACTTACAATAAATGATGCCCTAACTGACAAAACATAGCAAGCCAATAATCGCCTTCTTTGGACAACTAAATTTGAGTTTTCAGGAGCTTAGTAGTTGGAGGGGGCAAGGATAAACAAAACCCATGTGCTTGATTTTTCCATCACTGGTCGCCAATGCCATAACCGCCAACTCGCCTTGTGTTTTTATGCAATACTGGGTGCTGGAACGAGTGCTAGATCAAGTGCTAGAACAAGTGCTGGAACAAGTGTTTAATCAAGTGCCAAAACCAAAAAATGGTGCGTTTTTTCCCTGTAACACCAGAAAAACGTGAATTAACTCTTGGAAGCATAAAAACATGATAAATTATTCTTGATTCAATCATTAAACATGAGTTACACATACCTTATGGCGATCATACCGATTTACCATAAAATTCTTCAAAAAGATCCTTTAAAATATGAAAACATGCATATGTACATATGGAAAAAGTGTATAATAACGTCATGAAAATGATCATATCTCGGGCCCAACAGGCCATATTGGCAAAAACAAGGTATTGTAGGTTGTTGTTAGAGATCATAACGTGGATTGAATAAGACCATTGAATAAGAGTAAAGATAGAAGGGTGTTGGGACCTTCAGTGTGCAAGTGGGTTGTTTGTAATTACCGATGACGTGTGGTTGATGCCAAAGATTCTAATGATTGAATATTGTAGCAAATTAAATAAGAATTCTTGTTTGTGGGTTTTCTTGTAAATTCCAATGATGTGTGTCTAATTACAAAGATTCAAATGGTTGAATATTTTAGCAAATTAATAGAGAATTTAGTCTGTGGCATCGTAATATATAAAAGTGAAAATTATTCCTCCCGACAAATTTATCAATTTGATAGGTAATGTTTTGTCAATAGACTAGATTTTTGTGCAGATGAATAATTTCATATGGATGTTTCTCCTTTATATGATGTGCCATAAAGTAGACAAACTTAAATGGCTTCATGAAAATAATGTTTCAACCATGTTAACACAGTTAATTCCAACAATATTTCCATTGGATATTGAGTGGAAGAGCTGGCATAACTAAGAGGCCCAGGTAATCATCAAATCATCATATTATGCCCCACCAGGAACCTCCATCTTGCAACGTTGAAGACATTCCTACTTATGGCCATGCATAACAATTGGATGTCTTCTTTGGCCAAGTGGTTGGTGGTTTCAAACACTTGGTGCATGTCTATATTCTTCAATATCTCCACCAAGTTAACCAGGGATGTAGGTATCACATTTTTCCTATTTAGATTGTTGTTCACGAATGAATCATCATCTCACTGCTCCTGCTGCAGCAAGAAGAGGCACAAGAAAATGATCAAAGAGCTTGTTTTTTGGTTACAGAGTAACACTCCTTCATATGGTACAATAGTTCTGACTATTATTTGATTCGTTGGTTGGCAAGATGGGTACCTCGATTCACACATGAATCTAAGTCTCAGTCGTAGCCCCCTTTGAGTCTAGTCTAGAAGAGCCATTGAGGAGATATTTTATCTTTTGGCGACAATATTGAGGACCCAAAACCTTTTTCATTTAGATATTCTTCAGTTATCTTCCCTAGGAGGGAATATACTGGCGAGGTAGAGGATAAAGGGGCACAATACCCTGGGGGCATAAGATATCCCGGTTATTGTTGAATTTTTCTATTTCCATATCTGACAGTTATTTCCTTATGATTTCAAACAAAATTTTATGCCACTGTTATCATATAATAATTACACACTGAAAATATCAACCAAAATAAACTACAACATAAACAACAGAATCATAGAAAGATAGCCATGCACAGTAGAAACAAGATTTTATCTTGGGAAACCCAACCTTGGGAGAAAATCCAACAACATTTCTGAAGAGGAATTCAAGACAAAATATACATGAACATAAAATGAAGAAACCCTAGCACAAGTTCTCCCTAGCATGAGGAAGAACCCTCAAGAAATAGCAAACCACCAAAATATAGTGAACCCTCCAAAAATAGTGAACCACGGACAACTGGCAACTGGAAACTGCAACTGCAAATGGCTAATTCACACTTGATGAGAATATTTGTGTGATGATGTGAAAATAAAATTATCAATCCTCTTATTTATAATAATCGAGTCACCTTTAATTTCCTTGTGGGGCCAACTTCTTCTTTTGTCTTTAATATATTTTTTAATTTCTTTTCAGGGTTTCTTCAATGGCTTGTCTTATCTTCTTGGCATTTCTTATTTACTAGAAAAGTTGTCCATGAGCCTTGTTTATGTGTCATCTCCTCACATTCACTTCTAATTAATATAGATCTCTAATGTTAAGTAGATTAACTGAGAAGCCCCTCATCAGAAGGGGTCTCTTGAGCCTACATATTCAACATTAGAATAGACTTGTAAACAAGTCAAACCTTCCCTATAAAAAATAGGTCACTCCATCCTGGAGCAGGAAATGTGAGAGCACATTGAGTCTTTATCACTCCTCTTCAAATCAACATGATTAATAGGAGAAATACTACACCTGGGCTATTCACCACTAGCCAAATCAACATGGCCCCATGAGTGAATGTATCATTCTCCCTTGGTCAAATAAGCATGACCAATCTGGGAGAATGTCTACACGATGCTTCTAACTAGAGAAACATCAACATCCTAGGCCATTTGACATTATCCAAATCAACATGGCCTCATGAGTGAATGTATCATCCTCCCTTGGTCAAATCAGCATGACCAATCTAGGAGAATGTATGGCCAATGTTGAAACGTCAACACTCCCTCTTAGGGAGAGGGACATCACACCAAGCTTGTCTCTGAAGTATACAAACTTCACTCTAGATAGAGGCTTGGTGAGAATGTCCACAATCTTCTCATCTGTGGATGTGTACTAGAGCTTTACTTCTCCCTTCTGCACCATGTATCAAATGAAGTGATATTTGATCTCAATGTGCTTCGACCTATCATGAAATATTTGATTTTTTGAAATCTTGACACAACTTTGATTGTCGCAATGTATCAAGGTCATATCTAGCTCCTGATCAAATTGTCCTTCAAGAAGCTTCTAAAGCTAGACTGCTTCGCGACTTATGACACTGGATGTGATATACTCCACTTTCNTCCTGCTAATCTAGGATACCATAGTTGATCCTAAGTTGAAGCAACACCCCGAGGTGCTCTTTCTATCCACTGCACTCTCTGCCCAACCAGAGCTAGTATATCCTTGCAGCCTCACTTCACCACCTAAGACATATCTCAGACCATATCCAGTTGTACCACACAGGTACCTCAACACATGCTTTGTTGCAACCCAATAAAAGTTCCTCGGCTCAACCATAAACTGGCTCAGGGTGCTCAGTGAAAATAAAATTTATTTCCTAGTGCTAACTAGGTACATCAAGGATCCAATTAGCGGCATGTACATAGTGGTGTCCACCAAATATGAATCTAAAGCAGGATCACTCAACTTATTCAACTTTTTCATCATAGGTGTAGCCATGGACTTGCAGTCCATCATATCGAATATGCTCAAGATCTCAATTGTGTATTTTCCTTGTCCAAGGAAGATCTCACCTAGTTTCTTCCACACCTCCAATCATAAGAAATAATGCATCAATCCAAGATCCTTCATTTCAAAATCTAAATCCAACTCCCTCTTGCAACTGATAATGAGCCTCTATATCCCCATAAGGAACAAATCATCAACATACAATACCAATATCAAAAAATCACCATCAACAACCTTGTAGTGAAGGTTGGGATCTGCATCACTCTTAGTGAAGCCCAAACTCATCAAGTATCCATCAATCCTAGAGTACCATGCCCTGGGTGCCTTCTTGAGTCCATACAAGACCTTCTTTAATCTGCAAACATGAGACTCCTTCCCATGTATCACAAATCCCTGAGGTTTCTCTATGCACACTTCTTCCTCAATCACACTATTGAGAAACGCGGTCTTTACATCCATCTGATGTAATATCCAACCCATGATCAAATAAAGAGAAATAATAGTCGTGATGGAAGTGTACTTGGCAACTGGAGCAAGGTATCATCATAGTCCACTCCCTCTTTCTAAGAGAATCCTCTCACCATAAACCTCGCTTTGTACTTCTCCCTCCTGTCGTCTACTACATGCTTGATCTTATAAATCCACTTGGAATTCACCATTGACTTCCCCTCTGGTCTCAAAACTATCTCCCACACATCATTCTTCATGATGGACTGATACTCTTCCATCATGGTATCCTTCCAAACCCGTTGGTCTACTTCCTCCTCATAAATGGAAGGTTTAGAATCAATGATGTGACTCATCAATGCCATATAACTCAAGAACCTATGAGGTCGTTTTCTCTCCTTGAAGGTACCACTAGAAGTTGGATGCCTATTTTCATCATGCAAGGTGTCATGAATCCATGTTGGCCTCTTCCTATTTATTGTAACATCTCTAGGTAGATCCATTGGTTCTATTGGCTTTACTGACTCCTCCTAATAGTCTGAAGGATGAACATCTATATTGGAGGGATATGTACTCTCATCCTCCGGAGCCTCCTTATCCTCACTATCAATATCCATATGAGACTCTCTATACCTCATGAAGGCTACCTCTTCATCAAAAGTTACATCGCGACTGACCTCAATCTGGCATTGTCTTGGAATGTATATATGGTAGGCCTTCAAAGTCTCGCTATATCCCACAAAAGTAACCTTCTTTCTAGAAGGTTCTAACTTCATCCTCTTCTCCTCGGGAAAATGGATGTATACTGGATAACCAAAGATCCTCAAATGGCTGGCCTTTAGCTTCACTCATGTGAATACCTCCTCATGAATCATATCTCCCAATATCTGGTGAGGACTCATGTTTAGAACATAAATTGTTGTGTTGGATGACTCTTCCCATAAAAACATGGGTAGATTATGATCATGAATCATTTTCTTGACAGCCTCCACAATAGACTTGTTCTTCCTTTCTGCAACACCATTTTGTTGAGGGTTGTAAGGAACTGTCAACTCCCTCTTGATCCCTGCTTCCTTGTAGAAATCACTGAAGTCAATGGAAGTATACTTTCCTCCATTGTCTATCTTTAAAACCTTTTTCTTCTTCCCCGTCAAGTTCTTTATATGATCCTCGAAATCCTTTAACCTATTGAAGACTTCATCCTTTTTCTTCATGAAGTAGATCCATGTCTGTTGGGAGAAATCATCAATGAATGTCACATAGTACAAGAAGCCACCCAAGGATGATATTTCCATTAGTATACATACATATGAATGCACTAGATCCAAGATCCCTTTGGATATACTATCACTGCTTGGATAAGGTCCCTTGGTATTCTTTCCAAGTGTACATCCCTTGAAAACACTCTCATGCTCTACCTGGAGATCTGGAATACCAATGCTTGGGCTGGGAATCCAGATAATATGTAAAATAATCCCTCTCAAACACCAATTACTCGTGTTGTGTCTATGCTCGAGCTCTTAGGCCATACAAGAACCTGACCATCCACAAATGAAACTTCTATCCTCTAATGTTGAGATAGAGATTAGGTTCTTCCTTAATCAACAATATGTTTGTCCAAGGTCTACTCCTTAGACCTATTATCTCCTCAAGGTGTAAGGCAAGTCTACAACCTTAGTAGGAATACTCCATCAAGGTCCCTACCTAAACACATAAGAAATCATATAAATTTGAGGCTTAATTTCCTCTCTTCATGGCTAGAAAATTTCATCTCAAACCTCTTATTCCTCCACGGTAACCTGCCCAGAACAAGAGCCAAAACAAAAGACGAGAACAACACTTTTCTACTATTGTGAATAATAATTCGTCCACGGTAACCTTCTCGGAACAAGAGCCAAAAACATATACAATAACAAGACTTTTCTAGTGTTGTGACTAATCATTCCTCCATGGTAACCTGCTTAGAACAAGAGCCAAAAAACAAGAACAACCTGAAGAATGTCAACAAGCCTGAAAAACCCTAAAATTTCAAATTTGACCAAATTTCAATCTGAGAGCACCAGTAGATGCACTAGGTTAGGGTGATTTGATATGTAGAAAACATCAGTCCCAAATTTGTCCAATAAATTCCCAATGACCTTCAGAGAAAGTTCAGGTCTAAGACTGTGCAGCGACAAATTTCAACAAAGCTCTGAAACCATGTTGAATTTTTCTATTTCCATATATGATAATTATTTCCTTATGATTTCAAACACAATTTTATTCCACTTTTATCATAGAATAATTACACACCCAAAATATCAACCAAAATAAACTGCAGTGGAAACAAAAGAATCATAGAAAGATATCCATGCATAGTAGACACAAGATTTTATCATGCGAAATCCAACCTTGGGAGAAAACCCAACAATTTTTCTTAAGAAGAATTCAAGACATAAAGTACATCACCATAAAATGAAGAAACCCTAGCACAAGTTCTCTCTAGCATGGGGAAGAACCCTCAAGAAATAGAGAACCACCAAAAGATAGTGAACACTCCAAAAATAGCAAACCACAGACAACTGGCAACTGGAAACTGCAACTCGCTAATGCACACTTGATGAGAAGAGTTGTGTGATGATGTGAAAATAAAATTATCAATCCTCTTATTTATAGTAATCGAGTCACCTTTAATTTCCTTGTGGGGTTGAATTCTTCTTTTGTCTTCAATATCTTCTTTAATTTCTTTGTGGGGTTTCTTCAATGGTTTGTTTTGTCTTCTTTGCATGTCTTCTTTACTAGAAAATTTGTCCATGAGCCTTGTCGATATGTCATCTCCTCACATGCACAATGCACATATAATTAATAAAGGGCTCTAATGTTGAGTAGATTCACCGAGAAGACCCTCATCACAAGGGGCCTCTTGAGCCTACATCTTCAACATTAGACTAGACTTGTAAACAATTCAAACCTTCCCTATAAAAAATAGACCACTCCTTCCTAGAGCAGGCAATGTGAGAGCATCTCGAGTCTTAATCACTCCTCTCCAAATCAACATTACTAATAGGATAAAGAATACACTTGGGCCATTCACCACTATCCAAATAAGCATGGCCCCATCAGTGAATGTATCATTCTCCCTTGGTCAAATAAGCATGACCAATTTGGGAGAATGTTTGCTCGATGTTGCTATTTGGAGAAACATCAACATCTTGGGCCATTCGCCACTAGAAAAATCAGCATGGCCCCATGAGTGAATGCATCATCCTCCCTTGGTCAAATAAGCATGACCAATCTAGGAGAATGTCTACCCAATGATGAAACATCAATAAGTATACTAGGGTAGAATTGGGTCACAAGGGAACATCTACGTTAGTTTTCGGGTTCAATAAGCTTCACCTCCTTTTCTATGGTGTATATTAAAGAGCCGTAAATCTATTTGATCCGTTTGTAACATATTGTAGTTGACTTACCAACAACCTTATTTTTCACCAAAATCATAGAATCAGGTAACTCACTCCACAAACTCAATTATTGGTTTCTAAATTCCTTTCTAGTCTCCATATATCTTCTTGTAAGATGAAATTCAAGTAAAACATTTTGTACTCTCCCCATATGTGTATTATAATTTTGTGCAATCACACAAAGCGATTTGTCTTTATGACCTCATTTTACCATTGAGTAGATTCTAACGATGCTTGACCATGCTTAGTAAGAGCCATTTTTGTTTTGAGCTGCAATGAAGTCAAGGTTACATTATATTCTAGTTTTGTTTGATTTGGTATGGTTGTGATATATGTGATAGAAAAGTGTTGTGAATTATCTGTCATGGTATGGTGTGGGCCATGCAATTGATTGCATGCATAATCTGTTTTTTGAGAGGGACACCTTGACTCACCTTTCTCATAAGGTCGTTGGGTTTTGGACATCTTTCTAGAGATTTTGGTGTCGAATGAGGGTGAATACTTTTGGTAAGGCTTTGAAAGGACCTCACATCAGGGGTGAATATTTTGAAAATAAGGCCTCAAAAGGCCCTATCAGGAAGAGCACTGGGGGTGTTATGGTAAGGCTTTGAATTTTTTTAGAAATTGGTGCAATCACACAAAGTCCATTGTACTCACAACTCCATTTTTCTATTGAGTAGATTAAGTGATGCTTGACCATGCTAAAATTTGTTTTGTTTTTAGTTATAGTCATGTTAATGTTATATTTTATTCTATTTTTGTTTGATTGTGTATGGTTGTGATCTTTGTAATAGAGTGTCATGAATTACTAGTCATGGTATCGCCGGCCATGCAATTTATTGCAGTTGTGGTCTTTTTTTTAGAGGGACATGTAGGCCCACATTTCTCACGGGGTTGTTGGATTTTGGAAATCTTGCCGGAAGTTTTGGTCTTGAGTGGGGGTTTTAGTAAGGCTTTGAAAGGCCCTCACATCGAGGATGAATGCTTCAAAAAATAAGGCCTTGAAAGGCCTTATTAGATAGGGCATTGGGGACATTATGGTATTTCTTTGCAAGGCCTTCGAGGGGTAAATACTTAAAGAAACAAGGCATGTCCACAAAACCTTACTGTAACAAAGTATTTACTCCAAGGAATCGATTCCTCTTCTTTCAGTAAGAGTTGATAAGAAGATGGCGGGTTGACTTTTGTCATTTTGAGATTTAAATGCCATTTTTATTTTAAGAGTTAAAACTATATTTTTTTATGCTAGCCATGATTCCTTATTCGAATGAATATTTATTAGCTTGCTATAGCTTGTGTATTATGGCCATCTTTTTAGGGTTATTTTGCAAATAAGTGAAAAACAACAATATGTTCTTTTATAGTGTTTCTTTTGAAAGAATTGCATCATTCTGATTAAAATGTCATAACATAACTGGAAAGACGAAAATAGGATCACATTATCCATGTTCCTTCTACTAATATTGGTTTTATATCTATATATTTTTTCATAGCTTCATAATCTTGTTGGAGTAGTGAATTTGGTTGGTGTTGAAGGTCTTTCTTGGACAATGCTAAGGTCAAGGGAAGAAGACAATGAAAGTTGTGATCCATTAAATGTTGAAGTTATGGCAGAACATCACAACAATCTATCTATTGTAGTCACCAGTATGCATGAATGCTTTGCACCTATCATTGAATCCAGGACCAAAAAAGATCTCATCGCATAAGTGATTTTCAATAGAGGATTAGTAAAAAGTACTTTCATGTTAAAGAAGTAGGTTATATTGCTTAGTTGTATTTTGTTCCAGAAATCAATTCCTCGGGTTATACCTGGCCTTCCAACTTGCATAGCTCTTGTATGTAATTGTTTTGTGACCTTCCAACTAGTGCCTTACCAACGTGCCTCCCCGACCAGGTTCCTTCCAGCTAGTTACACTCCATCATTCGTCCAAAACAGAAAAGGATACAAGTGAAATGATATGGGACTATCTCATTATCCCTTCACTTTGTTCAGGTTTGCTAGAAGGGCCCTCAACTTAGGTAAGGACCCACCCCAGTCAATAAAAACACACCTCTCTCTTTTTTTATGTTATGGATTTTGGTGTAGAGCATGTCTTGATCTATTGCATGCTCGTCGAGTAAAATCTCAGGGTGAAGCTTTTCAAAAAGTAGAGTTCTGCAGAACTAACATTGTGCTTGTAAGCCCACATTAATAACCTCCCTAAGTCATCCTCTTATGTTTTAAATGTGCATAGCAATAAGAGACAACTATCTGGAATGAGGTTCAAGCTTTTGTGAGGCCTCGAGACAAAGTCGTGTACAACTACAAGTATTCAAAGAAAATGAAAGGTGACCTTTCTTGCACACTTGCACAGGTGCATCCACTTGTATGTCTTTCTAGATGCTAAATTCCTCTACTAACATTTGCTTGTATGGTTGTGTGGCTTCCTGACTTCCTCAACTACCATGACTGTGAGTTCCTTCTCATTTCAGATTGATGGCATTGATGTAAAGATTAAGGAAAAACATTATGAAATGGATAACAATGGTACACTCCTATCTAAGTGTTGGAGTTTGGAAAACATCGGGAAGACATTCTTCCATATATATATATAATATCATATAATATATGACATGATATTTATAATACAAAGTACAAATATCTATAATAAATAAGTAGTTATTTATTATTCAAGGAGTGCATCCTTTCATGGATGGTCACCATATGTTCTCTATATATGGAACACTCATCACTGTAATAAGATATTCATATACAATATTATCTCATATGAAAAATCAACATGGTATCAGAGCAGGACTAGTCTTGACTCCCTCACTGGAGGGCCCAAGAAAATGAGAGAGATAGCAATGATGAGTTTGAAGCCTGTAAGGTGCCAAGCCTCCCCTTTATGACTGAAATCTAATCACGAAGACGACTCCTATGGGTATGTTAATAAAGAACACTCGCCTACATACTTTGTAGCCTACTCGAAAGATCCATCACAAACAAACAATAGCGTGTTACCTACCTCGAAGATTGCTACCTTGGAAAGTAAATTGGGTTACTAGGGGTTGTGTGAAGATCATGATGCCTAGAATGAAGAAAAATGTTGAAGAAGATCTACTATTGAAGCTTGAACAAAATCCTAAACTTTATATCATGCAGGATGATGGCCATTGTAATACTAGTCATGATAAATTACAAGCCTCAATAAACTTGTGCAACTCCAAGTGAGAGGAAGAATGTTATCTGGAGTCGCAGTACAATGAGTTACATGCATGAGTAGACTTTAGGGTATTCTATATAGAACCATCGTGAAGTTACATGAACCCTAGGTCCGTAATATAACCTAATGACGCCAATATTGAAGGCCGAAGAATGGACCAAACAAAGATGTATTCTGGAAATTTCGACAGTAAAAATAGTCGCCCAAAAGATTGATGAAATGATGGATGTAATGGAAGACAAACACAAATCCCATAAGAACATGTTTTCCCATGCAAAGTATTCCCGGTTTGGGCAAGTCCATAGAGTATGGTTTTACTTGATTGTCAAATCGATCATTCTGCAAAATTATTTTACATCGATTCCAATCCATCACAATCTATACAACTCACAAGCTGTGACAAGAAACAAAATTTAGATTCGAGAAGAATTGTCTGTAGTGTTCAATGTCATGGTGAATTCAACCATTTGAATCATAGTGAGTTCTTCTAGTCATTTGACTGTGTTGGGACATGAATTTTCAATCCACATGAGGTCCATGGTTGTCCGTCTTAACATTTAATAACATGGTATCACTAAGTCTCCTGTCATAATGCTCATTCTGTTGTGTGCACAAGATTTTGGCCAAGCTTGTCTATAGCAGAGACCGCCAGAGATGGTCCAGATGTGGGAAGAGAAAGCATGGTCATGAGTATGATCTCTTGGGTTTGATCTGATCGAAAGTATTCTTGTGGGAGTGCCCATAAATTTTTATTATTGGAGTGCCCATGAATGCGTTGGAGGCATTTTGTTTTTGTTTCCAAAGAGTAAAGATCATGGGATCTAACATTAAATAGATCACGCACAAAATTGGTGATTATAATCATCTAAGAGGACATGGTCTTCTTAGAATTGCATCATATATGATGGTGTGAATATTGGAGAACACTTCAATGAACAACCTTAAATGCATGCATATTTGAACTCTATGGCACTTTAATCAACCAACAAGTATCGTATCGAGATCAAGATAGGTTCCTATAACAACAAGACTCGAGTGGATTTCTGTCTTTCCTCTTAAGTAAGAAATTACTATAGAGATAAAAGTTGAAACAAGAGGAAGTATCCTTCAAGCAAGAACTTTGAAAGAGTACAAAGTGAGGTTTGTGGCAAGAGGGTTCTCCTAGAAAGAGGGAGCAACCAGGGAGGAAAATTGGACAAACAAGGTTTTCAGTGACAGAGGGAGTTGGCCTCAGAGTTCAAAATGAAGGATCTTGGCTTAATGCATTACTATTTGGGATTAGAAGTATGGTAGAAGCCAAGTCAGATATTCCTTGGTCAAGGGAACTATGTTATCACGATCCTTCAGATATTTAGGATGATGGACTGCAAGTCCATGGAAACTCCCATGGTGACAAACCTGAAGAAGTTGAGAGACTTTGATTATGATCTAGTTGACTCCTCCATGTACCTATAGTTGATTGGCTCACTAATGTATCTGGTTAATACCATGTCCAACATTTTCTTTGTTGTGAACGCGTTGAGCCAGTTCAAGGTGGAACCGAGACATGAGCATTGGATTGTCGTAAAGCACATATTGAGATATTTGCATGGCACACTAAACTATGGTTTGAGATATGTCTCAAACAATGATGTACAACTGCAAGGATACATAGATTATGATTGGGTAGGGAGTGCATATGACATAAGAGTACTTCAGGAGCATGCATCAGTTTGGGCTCTGCTATGATATCTTAGACTAGCAGGAAACAAAAGTCTATCACACTTAGTACTGTAGAGGCAGAGTATATTATAGCTTGTGGTGCATGTACGGAAGCAGTATGGCTCTGTAAGCTGCATTTCTAGACTATTTGATCAGGTGTCGGATTCGACCATGATATTCTGTGACAATCAAAGTTGTGTGAAGCTTTCAGAAAACTCGGTGTTCCATGACAGGTCGAAGCACATTGAGATAAAGTATTATTACATTTGTGATCGAGTCCAGATGAATTATGGCTCATATATGGGGCAGTTGATGATATGTCATGATATATTTGATGTAACTTTTCATTAGATAAAATTGGTCGACTTGAATACATTTAGCTGGTTGTTATGAATACCCCCCTAGTTAAGAGGGAGTGTTGAAATTGTAACTATGGTCAGTCTTCATAATGTATATATTTGAAAAATAATATTCTAGAAAATAATATGTTTACTTGTAAAAGTCGGCCCTACTTGTGGCACAGATAGCGACCTGATTAGGAAGAATGGTCCTTGTAGTCACGTGACACTCTGTTTAGTGCATGACAACTGCGGAACACATGCGTAGTCATGAGACTATGGAAGAGATTGTGTGATAATGCCCATTCCGTTGTGTGCACAAGCTTTTGGCCAAGCTTGGCTATAGCAGAGACCACCAGAGATGGAACACTCATCATTGTAATAAGATATTCATATACAATATTATCTCATATGAAAAATCAACACTAAGGATTTGTTTGCATGCATGACAAATGCACGAGAAAGATGCGAGGAAGAGGACATGTGTGTGCATGCACAGTAAATGCAGGAGAAAGAGTAGGTGCTAGAGACAATGGCGTATTTGTCAGACTGACGGTGGTTGTATTTGTCAGACTAATTTAAAGCTATGGCATTATGACATTAAGCCCTGACATTGAAATTTGGGTGCAAAGGAGAAAACAAAGGGTAACAAAGTTAGAACTTAGGTTAAAAAGAATGACAAATTGCATATTGAAAATCATCCTAAAAATTTCGGATAGTGAATGAAAAAATTACATTGGGAGGAGCAAAACTTGTAATAAAACTTCGAATATTGGAGCCAATAGCATTGTAAATAATTATTTTTTTGAAAAATATTTAATAAAGATAATTACAAACCATGGTATAAAGTTTAAAGATATAATAGATGTATTAAAATTCAACATGAATTAATAGTAATTGGAATGCTAGAGTCCCTCACTTGCCTTTGGCAGGGACTAAAAAACAACATGGTCTAATTGTTCTATGTTTTGTTTTTTTTCATCAAAATACGACAACATAAATCTGAACAAAATCACTATTTTATGTTGTTTACAATATATTTTTAAATGTAAAAATGGATTCAGCATGCTGAAAAACCTTTGGGACACTTAGATTATATAGAAATAATCACTCAAATATGTGGATCTATCAATTTCCCCTAAATTTCGAGTAAATATTCTCGAAAAATATCACAAAAAAAAGACCAAAACATAAAACGTTTAGACTAAATCCTAATGAAATGCCAACAATTAAAAAAGAAGAGAAAAAAATTAAGTGACTGAAACCATTTTAACTTTGAATATAAACAAATCATAAATTAGTATAAATTTACATAATGGCCAAAATAAAAGTTCAGTTTTTGTCGAAAATGAAAAAGTGAAACCATTTTGACTTTGAATATAAACAAATAATAAATTAGTATATATTTACTTATAGGCAAAAATAAAAGTTTTTCAAAAATCAAACAGTTAAAATAGCTATGTCATTAACAATTGCGCAACGTTATGGTGCTGCCCAGGTTCGAACTGGGGACCTTCAGTGTGTAAGACTGATGTGATAACCGACTACACCACAGCACCATCGCATATAATCATTTCGTGTCTAAATATCGACGTCTTATTAAAAACCTATGGTATCGACCTCATTTCTCTGCCCGTTGCTGAGATGGCAAAGTTGGTCTCAGGCGCAAGATTAAACTTCCGGTTCGAAAAGCGTGGGTTCAAATATCACTCTCAACAATATTCGCGGTAATTTATTTTAAACTGAGGAGGAATGAAATGGAGAAAATAAATCTTCCCGCCAATTGATTTAGGTAGTTGTCAGGATGGCCGAGTGGTCTAAGGTGCCAGACTCAAGTGCAGGTCTTCTTGAGAGGGCGAGAGTTCAAATCCCACTTCTGACAGAAAGTGTATGTTATTTTGTTTTGACATTATTTACGAATACAACAAATATATAATGACTAGTTATGTCAATTAGACCAAGTTCCATCCGCGGGCATTTGGTCTAGTGGTATGATTCTCGCTTAGGGTGCGAGAGGTCCCGAGTTCAATTCTCGGAATGCCCCGTTTTTTCTTCGAGTGGATGAATATGAAAAATTTGGAAGGCGTTCTATCCGATCTTTACCCTCTCCCAGGCACAATGTTTTGGCTTAAGTTTATTCCAGAAAGATTGAGACGCTTTAATTGTATCGATTTCGAACATAAAAATTATCATGTATAAAATGCAATCACATTATTTGTTAACATTATTATTATTTGTAACCATTAAATGTGACATATAATTTAAATTTCACATAAGATGAAAAACATTATGATTATATTAAATGTAAATTTGTGGAGTTAATGCTGTGCTCGCTTGGGTTTAGTTTTAAATTTGGATTTTTAATTAATCTAGATTTATCTTAATTTTGGATCGGATCTAGAGGGATCAAAGCTTTTAAGATGTAAACCTTTTATAAAGTACAAGATTTGATGAAAAGTTTGCATTTGATAAGATTTTATCTTTATCAGTCGTGTTTGATATAGTTTGAGTTAAAATGGATCTAGGTTGGTCCCATCATAGAAGTTGCATCAAATCTTTAAAAGTTATATGAGGATTAAGGTGAATAGTAATAAAGTAATGATCTTCAATGATGAAGATGGTGAATAGTAAGAAAGTAATATATAATGCATATAAGAAATAACAAATAAATTACATAATGATGAATCTCAATCTCTTTTTCGGATAATGCACTGAAGGTCATACCGTATCTCTTTTGGTTTCTAATATTAATAACATCTTTCTTCAACCTTATATCTTTATCATAATTCTGATTATATTTTGTTGTATGTTTTTTTTGTGTTTTAATGCATCATATATATCAGTGCATTTTAAATATCTTAATATTATAATATTCTCAATGTAACTACATGGTCATTACTATTAATTGCAAACATGATCATTACTATTATTTGCAAATAGTTATGGACACGAAGCCCAATCTCCAAGTCCATGAGCCAAGCGCCAACACAAGTTTGAGCCAAGGACCAAGCACCAACACAACACAAGTTTGAGCCAAGGACCAAAGCCCTATTAATTGCAAACATGATCATAACTATTATTTGCAACAAACACAAGTTTGAACCAAGGACCAAAGAAACACAAGTTTGAACCAAGGACCAAAGCCCTATTAGTTGCAAACATGATCATAACTATTATTTGCAGCAAACACAAGTTTGAGCCAAGGACCAAAGCCCTATTAGTTGCAAACATGATCATAACTATTATTTGCAAACATGATCATTACTATTATTTGCAAATAGTTATGGCCCTATTAGTTGCAAACATGATCATTACTATTATTTGCAAATAGTTATGGACACAAAATATAATTTTGATTATATTTTGTTGTATGTTTTTTGTTTTGTTTTAATGCATCATATATATCAGTGCATTTTAAAGATCTTAATATTATAATATTCTCAATGTAACTACAACAAAATATAATCAAAATTATGATAAAGATATAAGGTTGAAGAAAGATGCTATTAATATTAGAAAACAAAAGAGATACGGTATGACCTTCAATGCATTATCCGAAAAAGAGATTGAGATTCATCATTATGTAATTTATTTGTTATTTCTTATATGCATTATATATTACTTTCTTATTATTCACCATCTTCATCATTGAAGATCATTACTTTATTACTATTCACCTTAATCCTCATATAACTTTTAAAGATTTGATGCAACTTCTATGATGGGACCAACCTAGATCCATTTTAACTCAAACTATATCAAACACCACTGAGAAAGATAAAATCTTATCAAATGCAAACTTTTCATCAAATCTTGTACTTTATAAAAGGTTTACATCGTAAAAGCTTTGATCCCTCTAGATCCGATCCAAAATTAAGATAAATCTAGATTAGTTAAAAATCCAAATAACCAAATTTAAAACTAAACCCAAGTGAGCACATCATTAACTCCACAAATTTACATTTAATATAATCATAATGTTTTTCATCTTATGTGAAATTTAAATTATATGTCACATGTAATGGTTACAAATAATAATAATGTTAATAAATAATGTGATTGCATTTTATACATGATAATTTTATGTGCAAATACTAATAGATAATCTCTTTCATAACAACATAATATACATTGAAATTGGTTTCCATTGTGTTATTGTTAAAGTTGTTTCACTTGATAGTTTGCACTAGGTGTTGAAATTTAAATCAATGCACCAGATCAATTTTCTTAGTATTTTTTATTCAATTAATACATTAAATCATTTTTCATTTTGTCATCGCTAAAATCAATGTACCCTTTTGTTTTACATTATATCATTGTTGAAATCAATGCAACTGCTTGATTGCTCTAAATCATTTTCATTGTATGATCATTGAAATCAATGTATATTATTGCTTTATGTTATGTCTAAAATCAATACAACTACTTGATTGTGCTATAAATCATTTTCATTGTATCATCACTGAAATCAATGCATCATATTATTTTATGTTACATCATTATTGAAATCAATATTAGTACTTAATTGCTCTAAACCATTTTTCAATATACCATCATTAAAATGAATACAACCTATTATACATATACAAATACTTGATACCTATACATTATATCATTGTAAAAAACAATACAATTAATGTAAAATTCTAAAAAAGAAATCCAAATTATTTACCTTACATAAATATTACATTTTTATTCCAATGGATATAGCTAGTTTCACCACCTATAACCTTTACCTTTATAAATGGATCATTTATTTAGTATTATTAGAAAAAATCATTGGCAAGTCTTGCATTCTAAATTGGAATATTCATTTAAGTAATTTCATATTCGAATATAGTCATTGCCTCCAATGTTCTATAAATGAGTTATTTTAATTTTGATGTGTGCATTATGTCTCCTTTTAGTATTCGAATATGCCTCTACTGTTATAAATTGTGTTTTATATGTTTACTTGATGAATCTATGAGAAATGCACCTGACAACTATGTTTCATTTGTTCATTGTGGTTACATGCAATTTCTCATTCTATCAGCTGCTCAATTTACAATTGTTTGATTCTTTAATTTTAGACGCCAATTATTATAAATATGTTTGTATTATTTTATATTTGAATTTTATAAAGTTGATATTCTATTTATATTATTTAAAAAAAAATTGGGGCTAACATTATTACGTCATTGTTATTCATGACAACATTTCTCTCATATTGAGTTATAGAGTACCTCAAAGCGTAAAAAGTTAAAGATATTTTTTTATGATAATACTTTAATTAATTCTTTCTCTTTATTTGGAGAGGTGAATTCAACCAGAATGCACATTGTCTTAGCGAATTTTGTTTCAGCATCAAAGGATATAATTATATTTTTGTTTCTTTTGATTTACCTTCTCATAAAGGCACTCACTCTATCTAACAATGATAAATGTCTTCCTCTCATTCAATGGACTTTAATATAATGGGGGAATGAGGAGTTTCACATCACAAATGAGGTTTCCAATCTTATGAGTTTTACATGATAGGTTAAGGTAGTCATGGGACACCTTGAGATAGGGGTCGAACTTATGGAATACATAGCACCACTTCTGTGCACATTTAGGGACCCAAGTGTAGGGGTAAAATCTATGACACACATAAAAACACCTATGTGCACATCCATATAAGTGATAATTACTAGCCCCGTTATAACTCAAATTGAACTTTGGTGAGGCCTCAAGAGGCAATTTCAATATAGAAAGCATAGCTTTGGGTAGAGCAAGCATACGAGGAGTCATTCAAATAACACTCCATTCCATCCAAGTGGTAATTGTTGGAGATATTAAACACTCACCTAAGTAATTATTTTCCTATGGTTGATAGTCCAATGTTGAGAATGCTTCCTTAGATGGGGATATTCTCTCTAGAGAATATTTGATCCGGATTTTATGAGTAGAACGAAATGAATACAGATTATTAAAAGATGCTTAACACAGAATAACAAAGATACAGTAAAATTGGTTTTCTATTCAATAAGGAAATACGTTGAAACTGTAAAATGCAACGGAAAATAAGCTTGTTGGAATGGTGTCGGATTATCTCTGAGAAGAGATGTGACGATTGTGCTCATTCACAAGAAGATGATTACAATGAGGCTCTAAAAGGCCTTTCTACAATAAACAGGAATGTCAAAAATCCTAAACATCAAAAACCTAACCCTAGGAGATGAAGTGTCAAAATTCATGTGGGCTCCATTTGGGTAAGTTAGTACATCAACTTCCCGGGGTCGTAGCTTTTGCATACGATCTTCGTTTTAGGTGTATGATATCCCATTTGAAAGGTATCATGGAGGAGATTCATTTTGGGGGATCAATTAGATCCTTTCGCTATCATTGAGAAGATCGATCTCGAAAAACCTTCATTTAGGCCCTCAAAATGGCCCCAGAAGTTAAAAAATACTAAAAATAATTGCCAAAATTGTCAGAAAATTGTTTTGAGCGAGTTGGAAAAGGTGGGGGCCACCGATATCCACCTGGATCAATATTCCCCTACAAAATAGGGTGTTCATTTTCAGTTCAGAGCTCAATACACTTAGTTAGACTAGTGGAAGTTACTCATGCATGGAAACCTCAATTTTATCATTGGTAGTTGCATGTGATTCTCTCACTTCCACACGTGTGACTCAGTTAACTGATTATTGCATGGATCAATTAACTAGGACTTGGTGGCATATTACTTCGGTTTCTGTCAATGAGTGTCTAGATCTCTCTAGATCACTACTATGGCACATTAGTTACTCATGTAGCCTATATATATTGTAAATTATTCACCTTTTGTGTGTGGAATACAATGAATACAATTCTATTGATTTTTTTCTCTCATCTCTTTTCTCCTTCTCTCAATTTGCAATCTTTGTGTGGATTCTTATTAGCTAGATTCTCTATGCATATTTCACCACAATTCTACATGGTATCAGAACCCACAGGTTGCTAGGAGTAAGACACTCAAGTATCTTATTTGCAGGTCCATAAGGGAGACTCAATCAGAAATGATGGATTATTCGTCATCAATACTTCTCATGCCTCTTAACTACTTCGAGTGGAAGATACAAATTATGCATGAATTTAGATGTAGAGGCTTGTACCAGATTACCATGGCTACATAGGTTGATCCAACCTATGTTATTGAGGAGAATAGGTATCTCAATCGCATGGATGAGGCTTACGCTCTCCTATGTGTGTCTATGTCCCTCGAGATTTTGTTTCACATTGAAGCTTGTACCACACTAGATGATATTTGGACAAAGTTGGAGGATCTCTTTGGAAAAAAAGATGAAATGAGAGGCCATATGCTCGATATTGAGATAAATTCCTTAGATCCGAGGAATTTTGACAACATCCAAAACTTTTTTACGAAGTTAAAGTCCCTCCTCCTTCATCTAAATGGATGTGGAATAGACAAATCCACTCAACATGGTTAGTTAATCCTTTATGTCTTAGCAAAAATTGGTCTGGATTATGTTGTTTTTGTCTCATTGTTTCATACAAACAAAATCGCTTCAGGGGCGGCCTCTAAAATTATGACATTGGATTAGTTTCTTGAAGCCCTCATGCATGAGCAAGATAGACTCATCAAATCAGGGATAATCAAGGGACCCAATGTGCATGCACTTGTTGTGCATGAAAGCAACTACACTTCAAATTTAAAATCCAAGCAAAAAGACAAGGGAAAGGCACATGCAAAGCCAAATAAGGAAGGGTACTCCAAACCCTTCGATGATTCCTCAGGAAACAAAGGTGGAAAAGGAAAGAAAGGGAAGACCAAATGTGATTACTACAACCGCAATTATCATCTCAAGTCTGCATGCATGAAGAAGTAGATTGATCAGATGTTACAGATTATTTAGAAGAACAACCTCGAGTATCACATTCCTGACGCTGATAAAAAGAAGCTGAAATATCAAGACAAACAAGGTAAATATCATGCATTGATTTTCATTAACTCTTCTCTTGATGCATTGATCTTAGATTCAGGCGCATCCCACCATATGAAAACAACAAAGAATGTTTGATCTTCTATTTCTGCATACACGGGTCCTCCCACCCTCATGGGAGATGATACCCCAGTTGAGGTCATTGGCCAAGGGAGAGTAGAACTCCCACGCAGAAGTTTTGAGAACGTCTTTCATGTTCCAAAACTCTCCATGAATCTACTCTCCATTTATCAGATAACACATTTTGTTATAGGGAAAAGGGTGAAGTTAATACTTGATTCTGTAACCATATATGATATTCATGATAACTCCATGATTGTTGTTGGTGAGGTAAACCACTAATCTCGTTTGTATACTTTCAGTAAATTCATTGCTAAATACGATTATGCTTTACTACTAACGCATGCTAATGATACTAGTCAATTATGGCATGAGAGATTCGACCATATGAACGTCATATACATGCAACAAATATGCAAACATGATATGGTCATTGACTTACCCAACATACACTTCAAAAGGATTTTTTCAAGGATACATTCTTGGAAAACATCCTTAAGAGAAGTATGATTCCTTGCATTCTTGGAAAACATCCTCAAGAGAAGTATGATAAAGGGAAGTCCTAGAGGACCTCCTCCTTTGGAGATCATTCATAGTGATCTAATGGGACTCTTTCCTCATCCGTCCATCAACAAAGCAAGGTATGTGTTTACATTTAATGATGATTTCTCATGATACACTTGGGTGTATTTTCTCAGGCAATAGTCCAAGGTTTTTGAGAGTCTCAAAGACTTCAAAGAAGATGTAGATACTCAGTATGGAAGAAAGATCAAAATCCTCTGCACAGACAATGGGGGGGAATATGTGAACCGATATGTCCAACATATTTTTTCAGAGGTAGGTATACGAATGAAAAACACAATACCTTACACTTCACAATAGAACGAAGTAGCCAAGAGGAAGAACGGATCCCTCAAGTAGATGGCCACTTGCATGTTGCATGCAAGATCTCTACCACCCAAGCTTTGGGCCAAGGCACTTGACTGTGCCAACCACATTCAGAATAGATCTCCTCACAGATTTTTCAAGGACCAGACTCCCTTTGAGGCATGGAATGGCAACAATCCGAAATTCATCCACTTATGAATATTTGGATCACATCCATGGGCCCACATACCCTTTGAAAATAGGAAAGCATTAGATATGCAGAGTACCATGTGCATATTCGTGGGATATCCATATGGTGTGAAGGGTTATAAGTTTCTTGATCCCTATACTGAGAGGATCATCATTGAGCACAATGTTTAGTTTGAGGAAACTCCCTTGCATGCACCGTTAGTGCCACATGTAGATACCTTTGTACCAATGCATGCACCAGAAATTAGTGATGATGATTTCACTCACTCAGATCACAGTTAAGATATGAGCTGCAAATATGATTTAAAAAATGATGAGTGTGCCAATGATGAACATGTAGATGTTGATCCACCATAGATGCCCAAGTGAGCACAAACCACCCTATAGGAAGCAGGAGACCTTGTGGGGGATCCTGCGGACCAGAGGAGGACGAGGTATCAGTTTGAGGATCCTCCTCATGAACTCACAACTAATGAACCAATTATTCCCATGCATTGCTACCTGGTTCTATCTTTAGACACATAGACCTTGCTAGCGGGAAAACCCCCCTTTAAATACACCGGGGTTAAGAATGTAGGAAGATCGATTAGAGGAGGAAGCAGGGGGTAATGAGGGAATGTTCCAAGTGTGAGGAGGTCATCACCACTTAAATGGAATGTTGAGGAAATTTCCCACAAAAGGTAACAATATCTTGGGCAAGGAGGGGAAGTGAAATCGGGCAGAGTTTCATTGTTCTTATGCTTAGATGTGAAATGAGACACCAACACCTCCTTTTATATGACAAAAGGATGGTTATTCGGTTGGGTGACGAGCTATAGCAGGTGGATTAGTTGGGGAACTTCCAATAGCTAGTCAATTTTAATGAATTCCTTGTAACTTTTTATTTTTTGCAACTTTTGCAAGTATAGGCGGGATGTAATGTTGCAACATGCATATGTACGCGAGTTGTAGTGGTGCAGAAAGTGTATGTACGCAGGCAGTAATGGTGCAGGGCACGTACATCTTCAAAAAATTGGTTTTTTAAGAAGAGTTACTTAGCAATGCTTTGGAAAAAAATGCAAGTAAGAGGGCCAAGACCATGTATGCATGTGTAGAGAAATTTAGGGCTATAACAAACCTATGCAGACGTTGCAGGGAATATCTTCTTGTAAGCCACTATGTAGGATGAATACAACTCTCTCCTTGAGAACTAGACTTGGGATTTGGTTCTTCTTCCTTTAGACAAGAATCTTGTCAGATGTAGATAGGTATATAGGACCAAGAAAGTAGTAAATGGACATGTGAGCATGTATATACAAGACTAGTTTCCAAAGGCTTTCAACAGATCCACATTATAGACTATGATGAGACCTTTTCTACCATAGCAAAGATGGAATCCATCCGATTGGCCCTTGCCATTGCAACAACCAGGGGGTGGGAATTTCACCAGATGGATGTGAATAATGTTTTTCTTCATGGGGATCTCTCAGAGGATATTTACATGGAGTAGCCACAAGGGTTCATTCATAACTCATCATAACTATGCCAACTAAAGAATTCCCTCTACGGCCTCAAGAAGACACCTAGAGAATGGTATGCAAAGATGGATGCCTATAGCATAGATCACAAGTACGCATCTGGGTACATTCTTAGTTTGGGTTTTGTTCCCATCTGTTGGTCGAGAAAAAAAAATTAGTTATTTCTCTATCATCAACAGAGGACGAGTACAAAGGAGCGATCGACATCACTATTCAGGAACTTTCGCTTCAGAACTTCCTCACCGAGTTTGGCATTGAGTTTAATCATTTGAATGTCATTTGGTGCGACAATCAAAGTAATCTCAATTTTTCCAGCGACCCAGTGTAGCGACAATGAACCAAACACATTGAGATCCATATGCATTGCATTAGAGAGATGGTACACAACATGATCATCGATTTGCAATACTATCCATCCACTGAACAGACTGCATAAATCTTCACCTAGACATTTACTAAGAAAAAGTTCCACTACCCGCACAATCATCTTGGAGTGAAGGACATAACTTCTTAGAAGTTGTCTTTCCTTCTTCATTTTTGATGCATTAGAATTTGAGGGGGTTTTTTTCCCATGAGGTTTTCCGTCTTTCCTTCATTTTTTTTCTTCAGTGTTTCATTCTTAGATGCATTGTACAATGGGTACCTAACATGGCCTTGGTTGTCAGGACCCATTCATCATGTACACCCTAGTAGTGTTCAGAAGGGGTGTTGGAGATGTTACACACTCACCTAGGTAATGTTTTTCCTAAGATTGATAGTCCAATGTTGATAATGCTTTCTTAGATGATAATATTCTCTCTAGAGAATATTCCCCTACAAAATATGGTGTTTCTCTTTAGTTTAGAGTCAGTTACACTTAGTTAGACTATTGGAAGTCACTCATGCATGGAAACCTCAGCTTGATCACCAACAATGCATTTGTTTCTCTCACTTCCACACGTGTAACTCGATTAAATGATGACTACATGGATCCGTTAACTAGGACTAGGTGGCAGATTACTTCGGTTTCTGTCAGTGAGTATCTAGATTTCTCTAGATAACTACTATGGAACATTAGTTACTCATGTAGCCTACATCTATGTTAAATTATTCACCTTTGGGTGTGGAATAAAATGAATACAATTTTATCGATTATTTACTCTCATCCCTTCTCTCCCTCTCTCTATTTGCAAGCTTTGTACGAATTGTTGTTAGCTAGATTCTCTGTGTGGGTTTCACCACAATTCTACAATAACTAATAACCTCAAGATGTGATTTGAGTAGAGCATGAATATGTTTTCCATAGTGCAAGCATAGGAGGAAATATTTAAGATAAAATAAGTAAGCCAATTTGATTTTATTCCCAATACATAAGAGAGTCCACAAACGATGGATTTTCATAAAGGATTAGACCTTGCAAATAAATTAGGAAATAAATCATTCATAATAGAAAGGGATTTCCAATTGATCTTTGATAAAGTTAGACAATAAAATTGAGCAATATTTGATACAAGTCGTCGATCAACTCAAAATTCTCCTCCCTCTTAAGAAGATCACACGAATATGGCCATCTTTCTTAAAGGTACAAAAATAACATGTGTAAAGGATGGAGAATGGGATTGCGGGTGGGTTAAAAAATCTAATGAAAGCTCTAACCTAAGTTCAAGAAATGATTTATCACAAAGGTAATCCCCATAATACATTAAGATCCCTATGAAATGGAAAAGAGTACACTTACTCTAAATGTAGCAACAAGTGAATGGAATGGGGAAGAGTGCACTAACTCCATGACTATGAACATATTAGTATAAGTAACACTAAAGTTTTCATAAAATGAGTACACTTACTCTAAATGTAGCAACAAGTGAATGGAATGGGGAAGAGTGCACTAACTCCATGAATATGACCATATTAGTATAAGTAACACTAAAGTTTTCACAAAATGAATTATTTGGTTATATTATTTGTTTGCTTGGTTAAGTTTACAAAATCAGTTTGATTGAAGTCTTGAGTGTGGATATCTCTTGAAGCACTAATTAAAGTTGATGACATTTTTTTGTTAAGAGATTATAACACTGGTTATTTTAAAAATTCATTCGGGTTCATATATAAATATAAATAGGTATTTTCATAATGAATAAAATTGAGTTGCATGTACATCATTATTAGCATTTTTTTGTTTCTTGTGTATTTTTTTTTATAACATTTAAAAAGGCCTCAATTCAATTATTTTTATAATTTTTCATTTTTTTGTTATTATAATCAATTTGTTTATATACATAGAGGTTCATTGACAAAGGATGATGTGGGGAAAAATCAATTTATTATGATGATCAAATCAAGATGAATCACAACATATGCATGGAGTGTTAAATATGTAGTTCAACAACAATATAAATCGTTCAGTTAAATATGGTAAGTTGGGAGTTTGAATGGTGGTATTTTGGTAGCATCAATTTTATAGCAACACATTGACTTCTCCATGTTGTGACAAAGTTGGATTTACAAAACCCAAGGCAAATTGTTGTCAAAGGAAAAACATTGAATTTTTTTTTTGAAACTTTCAAATCACATAGAAAAACATAGGTCGTTTCATATCAGAGATATGTTTTGTTTTTAGTAGTTATCTAACATTTATATTTTGAAAGATGTTTTCACAATATGCGAAATATGTTTTGTTTTTGGTATTTTCCCCAAATTTATAGGTTGGAAGATGTTTTTATTTTTTTATTCCAAGTAGAAGAGTTCCTTGTTGTAAGTTGAATGTGAGAGCCTAGAAGAAAAACCATTGGTTTGAAAAGAAAGTTGCATTGTGTGTGAATTTTGTTAAAATTAATTTTAATAAGCTTTGTTAAGTCGAACGAGTGATTTCAAAATTGCAATTTTTTTATTAAATTGTAATACACATCAAATTTTGTAGAAGGGAGTAATTTCAAAATTATAAAATTTTCATTATAATTGTAATAAAAATTGAATTTTGTAAAAGTGTTTACCATCGTTAACCCTTATTGTATTATGAAAAAATAGTTTATCTTTGTAGTTTTGTTCGACGCATCACTCTTTGTATAAAAATTAATTTAAAAAAAATCATTTTTGGTAGTGTAGTGGTTGAGTCTATTTTTGGATACATGAACTTCTCATCTAGGGTTGAAGTGAACAAATTTGTGTTTTCCTCTCTTCTCTTTTTTAGTTTTAATTTTCTTTTAAATGATGGCACACAATATTGTGTTGCCTAAGCTAAATAGCACAAACCATGCTTAATGGAGTGTAGATTAAAATACATATTTATCTCTAAAGAATACTTGTCACTCATGAGTATTATAAACAAAGTGTTGAACAATTTCAATCTTTATAAGATGATTTAAAATAAATTCTAAAATAAATTAAAAAGAGAGATAATGAAGTGCTTTCACTAATAGGACGTGTAATTGATGTAGCCATATTTCCAAGGACTAATGTTGTTGAATCTTTTAAAGGCATGGACATTTGAAAGAACACATGAAAGTTCATTGACAACTAAATTGTAGACATTAAAAAGAAAATTAAAAAATGCAAAGATGCGTGACAATGACTTTGTGAGTTAATATTTACTGAAATGCAAGATGTTGCAAATCAAACGAGGTATTTAAGTGAAGATATTTTAAAAGTAAGAATGATTGAGAACATTGAGTCTGATGCCTGAATTGAAATGGTTTCCACCAATACTGAAATAGCCAAAGATATATATATATATATATAACCAAAATATAAATATATTTTATTATAAAAAAAAAATTAGCATCGCTGACAACGATCATACATATAGTACTAATTGGGTATTTTGCATATTTTCCACCTCCCTTCATAGAATAGGGGGAGAGAAGATGAATTTTCCTATAGGGTCTTCTTATGCTAATTTCTTGAGTACATGGATAAATTCTCACAAATTGACTATAGAGTGAAATACAAAAATAAAGCATAATTATCTCTAGAGAAAGTCATGGGTTGCATGACATCCCAGATGAATAGTTGTTTTTCCCTCTTGGGATATCTAGTCCCAGTTGGATTTCCTTTCACTTGTAAGGGGAAGGGAATGATTTGGAGCCTTATTCAACACTTCAGAAAAGGAGATGGATTTGGAAGGCTTGGAATGTGTTTGCACTTTCGACTCTGCCTCTTTATGCTCTTCCTGTCCTAAATTGTTATGGAAAATTTGCCTCACTCCATAAATCTTGCTTGGATAGTCTTTCATTTCTCTCTGCAGACTTGAAGTCCACTTTTTGTTTGCTCCAGAGCCAAAAATACACATTTTTGTACATATATGTGCACTATTATTTATACAACATGCATATACGCAGGTTTCTCCACTACAACCCACGTACATTAAAAATTAAAAATTATGTCGGGTTTCCATGCTATGTCACAAGATCCATGATCATTGACCTTCCATATACTAGAAGCGCTTTGACTCGACCCTTCAGTTCCATTTGGAGGTTATAAGGTGAGCCATATCCAAGCCTAAAAACAATTCAACTTTGAGAGCAAAAATGTTGGAAGGTTTACAGTTGGGAGTGAGCTTGTCATTGATGGAAAGAACAACGATGGCAAAGATTAGCATGATCAGTAGTGCAGTGATAATGGAAGAGGAGGAGAAACAATGAACGCTGGATCTTATTCAGAATCCCCGATGACCGTTAGATATGAATTCAGGGAGGAGTAGCACACAGTAGACGAGAATAGATATCGGGCGTTCGATCTAAGCGCGGGGTCCATCCATCATTGGATCAGGGAAAACCTGCATGTTCATTAAAGCGCAAGGAGAAGCGGGTATACAAAATCTCGAAAGAAGGAGGATAGTCCATCTTCGGGAAGAACACGTGGTCACAGATCAACATTCCGCTGACTAAAAAGTCAAAAGAAGGAAGTGCTCTATCCTTCCAACTCGCGAAATGTGAAATGGAAAAATGACCTAAAACGTTGGATCTAGGATTGATCAGGGACGGACGTGTGGTGAAAGATCAGAGCACCACAAAGACTCCATTTCAGAGTTTCATAGATCGGGAAATCCAAAGGAAAGAGGTTCAAATTCGCGATATGCGAAATCGTGAAACAATCTCGGAGTCTTGGCTATCGTAACTTGGAGTGATGAGACCCTTCATCACAGGAATTGCGAGATGTGAATTCACGATGAGATCTGGACCATCAATACACCAAGATTATGGACCGTTGATCTAAGCTCCATCTCGGAGTCTCGCCTATCGCGACTTGGAGTGACGAGAACCTCCATCTAAGGAATTGTGAGATGCGAATTCACAGTGAGATCTAGACCATCAATATACCAAGATTCTAGACCGTTGATCTAAGCTCCATCTTCGAGTCTCGCCTATCGCGACTTGGAGTGACGAGAACCTCCATCTAAGGAATTGCGAGATGCGAATTCACGATGAGATATGGACCATCAATACACCAAGATTTTGGACCATTGATCTAAGCTCCATCTCGGAGTCTCGCCTATCGCGACTGGGAGTGACAAGAACCTCCATCTAAGGAACAACGAGATGCAAATTCATGATGAGATATGGACCGTCAATTCATCGAGATCGTAGACCGTCGATCAAGGTCGATGAAGGTCATAAGTTCGCGAAAATACCAAAAAGGTGAAATGGATGTAGCCTGTGGTCACATCGGTGGAAGATGGGGGAAGGAGCTAGTGCAGACAAGCTCCTTTTCGGAGTTTTGGGGATCGCGACTGGGAGTGTCGAGACACTTGGTCACACGAATGGCGAATTGTCGAATGCCAAAATGTCGAAATAAATGCAAGATCCCATGGAGCCAATCCAACGGTGTAGGTGAATTCGAGTATGATTGGAGGGCTAATGTTTCTCTTCACAGTGTAACTGCCAGAAACCATTGATGGTTTCTGCCAGAAGATTCGAAGAGAATTTTGTGTGATCGCCAAAGGAGCTGAAGAGTCTCCAAGATTCTTCCAGTGAATGAAGATGACTATTAGAGAGACTGACAAGTGGATGAGCGTTGAAGTTTGTAACTGAAGAAGAAAGCATAAGCTCGACTATGACAGAGAAGACGAAGAGTGTCGACTGCCAGAGAGGCTGAGGAATCTCAACATGACATCCAGTGATGTTGAACGTGTGGGAAAACTGCCAGAGAAGCTGAGAAGTCGTAATGATGATCAGACAGAGCACTCACTGGGAAGAGATGCAGAAGCATTACGCATATTGCATGCACAAGGACCACAAAAGCTATAAGAACACGACATAGAGAAGTGATGAGGTTGTTGTTGTTGAGGTGAAGTAATGCATGTGTGAGGAAGTAAAGAGGTGGTGCAACAGCTAAAATGGATAGGAGACAAAAGGTGCATTGAATGGAAATGGCACAGAGAGCACAAAAGGCAGAAGAACAGAATGGGCAGCGGATGCATGCTGGAAGACAGTGAGGAAGACCGAGTAGCAAAATCTTGCAAAACAATGATGAGACTGGTAAGTTGTTATTGAACACTCTATCACTGTAATTGTTTTCAGTATTTCATATTCATATTTCAGGGTGGTTGGGAGGTGCTAGGGAGGAATGGTGTCCTCAGAGGTTCAAGTAGGTGCTTGAACACAGGGAGTTGTAGCTTCCTTCTAGTTGGTGCTAGAGAAACCAGGGAGTTGGTT
>SNQJ01S0044234.1:0-13811 GCA_010110895.2 Picea sitchensis
TTCACCATTCATGTAGCTTGCATAGTTATTCCTTTCATTGATTCTACAATTGATTGCCTTGTGTCCAAAATTTCCACAAGTATAACAATGTCCAAGAAAGAAATTTTGGTACTTGGGTGTAAGTGATCTTCTTTGTGGTGTGGTCCACCTAGGTTCACGATCTATTCTTCTATAGTTTCCTTCATAATGATTTCTTTCATACATGATGGGAGAGGATCTTCTTGATGTCTCATTATTTCTGAATTCTAGTCTTCTATATTGTTGTTCAACTTGTTCTGGAATGTTGGTTTCATCATTTTCAAATTCCTTTTCTTGTTTTGTTGTCTTCAAATTGTCATTGTATCCCAGTTTTGTCTTGTCGTTTGGAGATATTTGACTGCTAAGGATCTCATCTAATTTTTCAGTGCTTTTTTCAAACTTCTTCAACTTTTTTGTTGTCAATAGGAGCTCCCCTTTTGTGTGATCCAATTCTTTTTTCAGTTTCTCATAATATTCTAATTGTTTATTCAAGCTATTAATGGTCTTTTCAAGCTTGTAATTATCTTCTTCACAACTACTCAATTCACCTTTTAGTATTATGTTTGTGTTTCTAAGGTTTCTATTTTCAGTTTCAACATACTTCAACTTTTCAAGATTCTCATCTTCTTTTTGACTCTATGCATTGTCTTTGTATCCCCAAAAGGAATCAAGGTTGGTTTCTTCATCTGAATATTCTTCACAAATTATTTCTTCTTCTTTAGAATTCTTGTGATCATCATCCTGTGTTTCTTGGGTTATGAAGAGGACTTCTCCTCCAGCATTATCTTCTTCATCACTCTCATCTGAGGAGATGTCATCATCCTTGGAGTAGAAGCTCTTTTTATTGTTGAGACTTCTCTTTTTATAGTAGCATTTTTCAACAATATGTCCTATTCTACCACAGTTAAATCATTTGAGAGGAGAATTACCTTTTTATCTTCCACTTCCCTTTTGGAACCTTCTTATGAAATTTTCTATTTCTTCATCAAGGTCATTATACTTGTCTTTTGTCTTATTTATGGATTTAAAGGCTGCTTCATTGTTTGGTTGGTCACTTTCTGTACCTGTTCTCATTTCATATGCTATAAGAGGCCCATGTAATTCATCCATTGTCATTTTGGTCAAGTCCCTAGTTTCTTCAATGGCGGAGACCTTAGCATCATACTTCAAGAGAAGTGATCTCAACACTTTTTGTACAACCAAGGATTCATCGATCATTTCACCTAATCCTCTGATAGAATTAACAACTTCATCAACTCTAAGAAAATAGGTTGCAATATCTTCCTTTTCATTCATCTTCAAATTTTCAAATTATGCTCTATGTCATTGAAGCTTGACCTGTTTAACTTTTGGATCACCTTCGTAGATGCTCTTAAGTTTGTCCCATACATCCTTAGCAGTGCTACAACCCATCACTTTTATAGCAATGGTTGGTGCCAATGCTGCTAGAATAACATGCCTGGATTTTGAATTACAACTCATAAGCTTATTTTCATTTGGATCGGTTGGAGCATTATTTGGGATTACATAGCCATTTACAACTGAGTAACAAATGTCTACTCCCAAAGACGTTAGGTAATTTTTCACTCTATCACTCCAGTAAGCATAATTTCTTCCATCAAATTTTTGAATCCCATTTGAAATGTGCTCATGTTCATCCATCTCTGCTCAATATTTTCCTTCCAGTGGTTAAACTGTTCTGAAGGCAACCTGCTCTGATACCAATTGTTGATACTGAGAGGGGGGTGAATCAATATCAAGTACAATTTAAAACCTTTTTCAAATTATACTTAAAACATTCAATTATATCCAATGAGAAATGAATAATAGTATAAGTGTTACACCAATACACCACAGTACACCATGCACAATATATGAGAAATAATCAATAGTTATTGTTCAAGGGAAGTAATGACTTCCAAAGGTAGCTATAGATTCCAAATGTAAAGGGAGAGATAAACCTCCAAGAGGAAGATACAATCCTCCAATATCAAGAGATTATTGAACTCTCCATCCTTTCCCCTTCCTTCCACCCAAGAATATACAAGATATAATAAAACTTCACATAAAATATCACCATCAACCAACCATCACATAGAACTTGATAATGCTTCCTGAGACTTCTTCAATTTCTACAATTATTAAATTCTTGGAATACTCTGATCTTGTATATAATATTATTCAATTTATTCTCTGAAACTTCTCCAAGTTTCACTCCTTGAATCCTCCCCAAAAACAAGTTATAGAGAGAATGGTAGACCTTGTTCAATGATGGTTTATTCAGGAGACCAAAATTGTACAGAATTCTTCGCGCTCAATATTTAACATCCAATTCTGAAACTCACACAAAAGAAACTAAAGTCTGTAATATTTGCAATGCAATTTGTCCCATGTCATTTGGATTCTCTATGATGAATTTATGACTGTTTTACCCAGAACACCTATTTATTGACTAGCTTTAGGACTGGTAAAAAACCCTATCTTCCACAGAGTGTATCTCCATAATTATAGCGAATCAAGAGCTGAAACTTTTACCACAGGTAACTTGATATATATTCTCAATACCATAGAAATTTAACCATCTGAATCATTCTAGAAAAAAAGTTATAGCAAAAATGGTAAGATGACCTAAAAATAACATACCTTAGAACACATCACCAAAATATTTCATCCTCCCTTGAAATCCGGCCTTCTTTACTTCTGTTTTCCTCTAAAATTTGACTTTTGTATCAAATGAATGTATAATGATATTTATTTATACCATTTATGTCACTTCCTTTTAAAATTAGGGCCGACTTGACACTTTCTTATTTTGTAATTGTTTTCTTTAATTATCTTCAGGGCCTACATGTACTTCCTTCTTCAATTCACTTTGTCATCTTCAAAAATTCATTTCTCCTCAACCATGAGGATTGACATGACATGACACATACCACCGGAAACAACATGATGTATATTATCGATCCATGGGTGTTGTATATGCATTTGGATTGTCCTTCATGTCCAAATACCTTAATCAATCTTGCGGTCCAAAACCCATGACTAGGGTTGACATCAATGATAACAACCAATATTCCAACAATGTCTCCCTTTCTGTCAACATCAACACAGTTTCCAGAAGGGTGACAGTATATTGATCCTCATTACCTTTACAATGAGAAGTCTCGGATGGCACAGGGAGAACCATCATTGCTCCCTGCTGTCGTTGACCCCCATCACATTCTACTTCAACACAATCTCATGTTACGGTGGGTGTTACTTTGTGACTATTGTAGTTGTTTTATATTAGCCGAAGACCTATGAAATTTTCTAGGCTATCAATGCCTACGAGTCATCGACACTTCTTATATGTGTCATTGCCTCTTTTTAGAGTATGTTCACCATCATAATTGTCATCTTCCATTATCAAACCGCCCCAGAGGGAGCTACAATTATCTACATCATCATACAACTTCAGTTACTATCTTACACATTTGAGTTACATGACATGAGCATGGGGCATGCCCACCTCGTTTGTATGCAATTTTTATTTTCCCACACCTTGAAAAAGGTTTGGGTCTCATAGTTTCTACTCTCTCTCCATCGTATCGCTCTTGCAGTTCCTATCAACACTATTTCTTACAATGGTACTCTTAGTAGAAGAAAAATTGATGTGTTTTGGCTATACGTATGCTCCTAACCTCACACATCAGGGGCATCTGTTATCACTGAAATTTCATCCGCAAATGGCTAAAGGAATCCATCATCTCCAAACACCTATTAGTTCACCCACAACTTCAAAAATTCATTTCCAAAAGTCACAAACTACACAACTGGTTAGAAAATTAACATGAGCAGAAGAACTACAGGAAGCGCGCGCACATGCACAGGTCAGAAACGTCAGAAAAGCGCATGTGCGCCTGATGCACGAATATGTATGAAAAAAGCCACAAAAACTTGAGAATGGCACATTTATGGTTCTTGTCGGCCCCTCACCCACTTCTGGTTCAGCTCCCAAGTCGATTTGACCCTCAAATCCTATTTGAATCCGAGTGGTGGGCTAGTCAAAGACCTAAGGGTGCCCTTAAGGGCCCCTTGTTCACACTAAAGAACGATTGGATAATACCTCAAAGATTTGCTATAAAAAGAGGGCATGGGTGCACTATGAATTCAAGAATATCATTGTATTTTTATGCTTCCTATATCCTCCTACAAGGAACCTCTTTCCTTCTTGGAGCATACTAGCATCATCTCATTAAGCTATTCACCTCACCTCTTCAGGGAATAAGCTTGGATTTCTTCACCATTTACTTTCTAGTTTTCCATTTGTAATAAGACCTCTCACATAGGGGACTCAAGAGCCCTACCTTGGAGGAAGAGGGGATCCATAAGTCCCCCTTTCTCCTTGGTGTTTGCCCACTAATACAATCTATCCATTGGTGGCATGAATATTGGTCAATTGTTTGATTAATTTTGGTTCTAATTTCCTTATGCATTGTAGTTTTCTTTCTTTAGTTGTTATTATCTTAGTTGTTTTTTTATTTCATGTGATTGAGTCATTTGACTCATACACTAAATTTTTTCCTGTTCAGCTAACCCAAATGGACTTGAAAGTATCCCTCTTTTGCTCATTCAAGTGGCAAAAAGGATACAATAGTCATAACTATCATAAATGGGCTGAATGTTTTCATAAGACTGTTGAAAAGAATCCTTTTCTAGATGAAAGGATACTTATGATATTTTTTGGAAATAAGCCTCATCATAGTTATTGTACTCATCATATACATGTAAACAAAAGCCTTCCTGAATATCATAATTAAAAAAATTAGAGACAACATCTTTCGCCTCAACATGCTACTCTGGCAACTCCTCCAAATGGCATCCTTCTTGTTCATGCTCACTGTCAGCTATGTCTGCATTCCACTCCTCATCCTTAATGTTGAGCCTCTAAATTGACATCCCATTACCATATTATACTCCTCATTTATACCTTTTTGGCCTACCTAAGCTTGGATAAATGCAAAGAACACTATCTCTAGTCACTTATAAGGTCATGAGGTAAAGTATACTTGAATTCATGAATTTTGTGGTTTATTAAGCTACGAGATTAAATATTTCATGTACTAATGTTTAATTTTCCATATGTAGCCTTTGACCTTTGGACAAGTCTGAAACTTCTATGTCAGCCAAGCCATCTAGTACCAAGAGCATATTCTGTTCAGATTCGGTACTCGCAGATCATTCACTGTCGTGATCCGGTACCAATATCAATAGACTGTTTTAGTCCAGTACCAACCAATTGCATGTTGTTCGGATCTGGTACTATCTACTGTATCTCATCTATCATGATCCGATACCAACACAGGAAACATAGTATGCCAAGTTTAGCTCCAGATCGTACCTAAGATAATTGTTGAATGTTTATTAAATCATCAAAGTTTCTAGAAAGACTATGTTAAGATAGTTTGATTATTACTTCATCCTCATACACTTCGTGTCATGAGGATGAATCTTAAAATATGTAACCAAATGTATAAATTTGACAATCGTTGATCTGATAAAGATTTCACCTCCTTGTGTTTGACAACTGAGACTGTTTAAATAGTCGTGCCAAGGATGGTGGGGGATATAGAGAGATAACATAACACAGCATGTGAAGAAACGTTGCATATTGTAGAACATATCTTGAGTTTGAAGTTCAATAAAAGAATGCCATTTATTCCCATGTCTTGATCATTTATGAATGAATGTGAGTTGAGTTGTTAGTATAGTCTAATTTCATGTTTTGAGATCTGAGTAAGAGTGATGTGTTGATTGAAGATCAACTTACTATAGACTCCAACCGCTGACTTGTTGAAGTGGCAAGGGACCACCGCCCAATAGAGGTTAGCCTTCTTGTAGACTAGTGTTAGCATTTGATTTCAATAGTGTAATTGTTAGACTAGTTGTAGCTTGATTTCTCAATTTAGTTCATTGTCTCTGATAGTTTCATATGTTAGTAGCATAGTTCATAAAATTGCTTAAGATATTTACTTACTCTATTTTTTCATATGCCCTGTTTATGTTTTTATGAATTGGATTTCTTTTAGTGAACATAGACATTGGAAGCAATATTCAAATATATTTGGAAAAGAACTAGTGAAGTTCACAATAGATCATTGTGAGCCACAACATATCTAATATACTAGCTATTGAACTACCCATGTTATGCCTTGATGATTGATGTGTGATTTACTTTTCAGAGTGTGATTGCATAATTAGCTTTCTAGGTCAGATAACAGAGTTGATTTGTCAAAGGAATCCATCTCATACTTGCATGTGCCACAATGGAGTAGATAGCCTCTCTGTGAAAGACAACCAAAGTGTGTTTTAGTTTGACATTTTTTTTTATTTCCAGCATGCATAATCCAAAATAGTTCTATACTCATGACATTAGAATTACCTTTCTTACTAGAGTCTTGTAACTCTGTTGATTATGAATCCTAGTTTGATAATTAATGTGTGCATTATACTAATCATATAAGCATCACAACATTTTGGTGTCGTTGCCAGGGATTTGCAAACAATAGGAAGTGATTTTAGCTTAGATTATTTGCATAGTTTTTTTGAATGATTTTAAGGCCTACTTGAGGGAGGAGGATAAAACATTTAAGACATGAGTGAAGAGCCATGCGACCACTATAGTGGGGTTCTTCGAAGCTAGGTTGCCTTCTTACCTTCCATTAGGATTTTAATTGAGTAAGTATAGAATTTTTATTTTATGCATAGATATGGAAATAATAAGGGTAGATTTGTAACCTCTAAAGACTTGAAAACATACCCCCACACTAATTCAACTGACATTGGTGCAGGAAAAACTCCAGCAGGAGGAATTTCAAGGGAAGCTAGTGAGGCTCCAGAAGAAAGATATAGAATTGAAGAATCAATATTGGAGCAGATAGAACATGAATTTGCTGAAGAAACTGAGCATTTAGAACATACACATAATCTGATTTCTGAACCATCTATCAGTGGAGGAAGGATACCTAGTGAAATGGTAGAAGAAGAAGGAAACAAAAATGCAACCACTAAGACTGATACCTTCGGGTTTCCAATATTGGATATTTCCAGAAACATTAGTATGAAGAACATTCCACTGTCATCGTTACCCACTTTCGGAGGTATGTCAACTGAAGATCCATATTTATTTTTATTCGAGTTTGACATATTATGTAGAAGCTATAACTATTCAAACAATGCCCAAAAACTTAAGCTCTTTCCAATCACATTAAAGGACTCAGCCTTGAGATGGTTCATGAGCTTAGGAGAAAATACAATTCTCTCCTGGGATAAGATGAAAGACACATTTTTACGAAAATATCAAGACTATTATAAGGACAATGCTAAAAATGTCATTTTCAAAATGCAGCAAACCGAAGATGAAAGCCCTGCAGACTACTTAGAAAGGTTCTTATACAACTATTAGAAATCAAAATTATTCACCACAGATCCATTTGTAGTAAGAACAATATTTTTGAAAGGTCTTAGAGATGACTACATAGAAGTTTTAAATTTGTTAAGTTCAAGAGATGTGCACCAAAATCCCTTTTCATAAATTGCAGATTAATGTAGGAGATACTCAAGAGGACAAGCTAAAATAGGCAAAGGACCAAGAGATCCTTTTAGCATAAATTTAAGACAAAACTCAGGGACTGTCACCAGAATTGAGTTAGGAAACTTACTACAAAAATTTAAAACATACATCTTGAGCAAAATCAGTAACCAGTTAGATACCTTAAAACTGAAAAAGAAGCAAGAAGAAGATGTTGTTTTTGCAATCTTTTGTCCTAAATGTAGAAATAAGCACCCTGTGAAAGAATTCCCATTAAATGTCATAGAGGTATGTGGTCTGTGTACACTAGAGCACCCCACATCTAAATTTCAAACTTTGCTTGAGCTGCAAGCCATTTATAGGGGAGGAGGAGTCTCACAAGAAGAACCATACCCTTCTAGGAGGCCTTGGAGAGAACAAAACCCCAATGCATTTTATGACCCTAATACAAAATATCAACAACAAAAATGGGGTTGTCCTCCAATTCCCTATCCCTAATGGACACCTCAGCAAGCTCAAAATCAACCTTGGAAACAAGGTTGGAGGGGACCCGTGTATGGGAATCCCTCTTACCCAACATATCCACAGTACCCTACAAAAATTTCCCAATTACTACCTGGATTTAACCCACCTCAGATACAAGATTTACCTCCACCTCTCATATAACAACAATTCACAATACCCTTGAACCCTAACCAGAAGCAACAAGTACCTATGAATTCCAATCAACAACCACAAATCCAAGCTGCCCATAACCCTCCTAGACCAACATCAATTTCTACCCAGCCAATTCCTAACCCCAATAATCGAGCCACCCACCCTATACATAATGCATAATCCCAAACCTTTCCCACCTATGAAATTCAACAAAATCTGAGAAAGTTGTAAATCAATCAAATTCTGGAGTAATAATTCAAGAAGAAAATGATAATCATTCTGAACAAGAAAATACTCAAACCACCCCTGTATAAGGAGAGACTTCCCCTCATATTCCACCCACTTCTTAGTCTGTAGGAGTGCCTCAACAAGTTAATCTCCCACCCTTCCCTGAAAGACTATTAGAGAAGAAACCTGAGCCACCCTTCCACAAAGATATAGAGGATGAGTTACGAAATGTATGTGTAAAAATACCTCTGCTGCAATCCATTAGGGATATCCCCATATATGCCAAAATCATAAAGGATATTTTCCTTAAGAAACTAGGAAGGAAGAAGAAGGAACCTCCCCTTGTTCAGGTGGTAGGAAAATTATCTGAATTCATTTATGAAACACCATATAAATATAATGACCCTGGGAACCTAGTAGTCACTGTTGAAATTAATGGTATTTCCTTACCAAACACACTCATTGATTTGGGTGCAACAATTAATGTAATACCTTTTGACACTATGAAAAATATCCAAATCAACCAGTTAAGGCCAACCCAAACCATGATAGAGTTAGAAGATAAGTCAATCATTAGCTCTGCAGGAAGTTTAGATGATGTCACAGTCACACTCGCTTATTGGGAGTATCCAGTAGACTTTCTAGTCATCTATTCTAAATCATCCTACAAACCAGGATACCATGTGGTTCTTGGCCACCCTTGACTAGCCACAAAATATGCCTTTATCTGTTGTCGGTCGGGTGATATGACTATATCCAATGGCACACATATGCAAAATATTGTCCCCTTCCCTCCTGCTCAACCAACACAGGAAATTCCTGTTTGGATAGAAAACCCTTATGGATAGGAATATTGCATCAGAACCTTGTTAACACTTGAACAAATAAAAGGAATGCAAGAACAATAAAATGAACAAGTCTTAAGTTTATTTTTGGCCGATACGAACTGCATTGAATATCCTAGGTCTTTTGTAGAATTGTCACATATTTTTAGTTTTGAATTTCAACAAACTTGGAATCCTAATATCACCCAATTATATACTTTATCACCAACTTATTTAGAGAAGGAAGATAGTACTAAACTTGTTGAGGTTAGTTTGAGAAAACCTTTATATATCAACTCTAGTTTGGAACCAGAACAAAAGATGCAAGTAATTGAAATGCTCCAAAGACAATTTGATGCCTTTGCATGGGATTATGTAGACATGAAAGTAATTCACCCTAACACGTGCACACATCATATCTACAATAATGACCAAATCACACTAGTTAGAAAGCCTCAGAGAAGGATGAATCTAGCCCTCAAACATATTGTAAGGGGGGAATTGCAAAAACTTCTTCAAGCCAATCTCATATACCCCATTTCAGATAGTCAATGGGTGTCTCCACTTGTCATAGTTACCAAGAAAAATAGTAAGTGGAGAATATGTGTAGACTTTAGGGAGTTGAACAAATCCACCCATAAGGATTATTTTCCCTTACCATTTATTGATTAGGTGTTGGATACCTTGTCCAGAAAGAAGTATTTCTCGTTCCTAGATGGGTTTAGTGGTTATAAAAAAACACAAATAGCACATGAAGACCAGGAAGATACCACTTTCACCTACCCATGGGGAACCTATGCTTATAGGGTCCTTCCTTTTGGACTTTGCAATGCCCCATCCACTTTCCAAAGAGCTGTCCTGGCCATTTTCTTTGACTTGACCAATGATTGCATGGAAATCTACATGGATGATTTTACAGTCCATGGAGATGACTTCTAGGAAGCTTTGAACAATCTAAAAAAAGTCTTGATTAGGTGTAGGGAAACTAATCTTTCCCTAAGTAATGAAAATTCAAAGATGATGCTCATTGAAGGTATTGTTTTGGGACATCACATTTCTGGTTCTAGAATGAGAGTTGATCCCATAAAAATTCATATTATCACACAAATCAGAATACCTTCCTCACAAAAGGAATTTAATATCTTTTTAGGGCATGCTGGCTACTATAGAAGACTCATTCTGAATTTTACAAGATTAGCTACCCCTTTATTCAAGTTATTATCTAAACAAGATGAATTTAATTGGAATGATGAATGCCAAGTATCTTTTGAGTTTCTAAAACATAAATTGTCAAGTACCCCTGTATTAAGAGGACCAAATTGGTCCCTTCCTTTTCATATATGTACCGATGCCTCAGACACAACCCTGGGGGTACTTCTTGGACAAAGGGAAAATCAAATGCCTTATGCTATTTACTTTGTCAGTAAAAACCTTTCCCCAACAGAATTTAATTATACGGTCACAGAAAAAAAATTGTTAGTTGTAGTCCATGCTATCAATAAATTTAGACACTATATTACAGGATATCAAGATTTTGTACACACTGATCATTTAGCCATCAAATTCTTAATGAACAAACCTATAACAAACCCTAGAGTTACAAGATAGTTGTTATTATTACAAGAGTTTAATATCAATATTATTGATAGACCTGGTAAGGATAATCTTGTGGCTAATTTCTTATCTAGAATGATTCATCTAGGAGATAACGCACCAATAGATGATAAATTTCCTGATGAAAATTTGTTTGTTATTTCTACATTTAACCCTTGGTATGCAGATGTAGCTAGCTATAGTGTGACAGGGAAAATGCCTCTGAAATTGTCTCCTAGAGAAAAAAAAAAGTAATTCAGCTAAGTGAAAACTATATGTGGCATGATGATTGTCTTTATAAAACAGGACCATATTTGGTAATCAGAAGATGTGTAAGGGAAGACAAGATCCATGATATTATGCAAGCTTTCCATGATGGTCCTTGTGGAGGTAATTTTTCTGATAAGAGGACCGCCTATAAAGTTCTGCAATCTGGTTATTATTGGCCTAATATTTTCAAGGATGCTAGAACTTATGTATCCAATTGTGATGAATGCCAACGAATGGGTAATCCTACTGCACGAGACCAAATGCCACTTCAAGCCCAAGTAGTCATTTAACCTTTCGAAAAATGGGCATTATATTTTGTAGGGCCCATAAATCCTACATCTAAAAAGAAAAAGTACATAATTGTATGTACTGACTATGTGACTAAGTGGGTTGAAGAAAAATCTTTACTAGTTGCAAGTGAAATCAGTGGTAGATTTCCTTTTTAATGACAGTTTTACTAGATTTGGTGTACCTCGAGAAATTGTGACTGATCAGGGGACTCAATTTACCTCTAATATAGTCAAAGATGTTACAGAACAATACCAAATCAAGCACGGGAAATCTACACCTTATCACCCATAGACGAATGGGCAAGTAGAATCTACCAACAAAGTTATTGAGCCATTCTTACTAAAAAAATACATCTACACCACAAAGATTGGGCTGATAGATTACTAGAAGCTTGATGGGCTTATAGAATCATCTGGGGGAATACAATAGGACATACACCTTATGAGTTGGTGTATGGGAAGCAGGTGCTTCTCCACATAGAATTCCAGATCAAAACCTTAAGGACTGTTTTACAAGTTGGCATGAACTTAGATGAATCCCATCAACAAAGACTCTTGCATCTTAATGAGATGGATGGAATCAGGCAAGAAGCACTTCAAAGAACCACCCTTATTCAAGAGCAGAGGACAAAATGGCATGACAAGTATCTCAAAAAGAAAAAATTTCAACCGAGAGATTGGGCCTTGTGGTATGAAAGTGGGTTTAATAACTTAAAAGGTAAGTTAACTACTCATTGGTTGGGACCTTATGATATTGAAACTGTCTATGATAATGGTTCAATCAGGATAAAGAAAATTGACGAACATCAGACACCCCTACTTGTGAATGGCCATCGATTGAGAATTTATAACAAAGCCTTGTCAAAAGAGGAATTTCTGACACGTGTGCTACATAATTCAGATATGCAGGTGATCAGTTAGGAAGGAGGTCTTCCTACTGATCCACATTGATTGATTGATTTATTTTGAAAAATTTGTACATAGGTGTATGGGTTGTGTTTCGTTAATAAGATGAAGCTAACAATGAATTCTTACCTCCTTTGTTTTACTTTCACATTTTATTTTTGTTAGTAGATTTCTATAAGATTTGATCTTTCACGAACTTGCTAAAACATCAGTTTTTAAGCATCAACAATACTCTATTTTGGTCCAATACCAACACTGTTGATCTGGTACCAGAAACTTTGTTCTGGTCCGGTACCAACAATCCTGTACTGGTCCGGTACCACTATCCTTATCCGGTACTATTAGGACATACCATTTAATTGACAAAGAATGTTGTTCCTATTTCAAATATCTAATATGAAGTATGGAGCCTTGCAGTAACCACTTAAGCTGGAACCAAGGAGATGACTGCAACATCAAATGGCATCTTTCATGAAGCAATACTTTAATTTGGTTATGTTGCTTGACATGGAAGTATTGTAATTTCTTTTGGTTCTATTGCTTGACAAGGAAGAATTGTGATTTCTTTTGGTTCTGTTGCTTAACAAGGAAGTATTTTAATTTCTTTTGGTTCTGTTGATTGACAATGAAGATATAATTTCTTTTGCCTATATTTTTTAAAGAACCATGCTTAATATAATTTAAAAGTTTAGAGGTTTCCTTCATCAAAAATTCCATTACAAACAACATCAATATTTCAACATGATTAAAGGGATTAAAAATATTAGCCTACAAGTAACTATTTCACCCTAACTAGACTTCAACAATAATCATTGGATTATCTTTACTAAAGAGTACCATATGAGTATATGGACACTCTCTGTCATGGGCACACTAGGAAACTTTTATGGAAAAGGATGCATTAGTACCCTAAGGTAACTTTAGGTCATTCTCTTATGGACAAACTCAGACAAACCATACATCTGGAATATTCTAAAGAAATAACATACATACATGAGTGTATTTGTCCTTCAAACAAATATTTAAAGACATTCAAATAAGAGAGTATATCTTCTAACCCAATACCATCCCATCTTGTAAAAGGGTTTTTAGACAAGCCTCCCCCTATCACCTGTGCAAAATCACTCTTTAACAAAAACTAAAATAGGTGACTATGGACAAGAAGCCTTTGATAGAAAAAGGGTTTAAGAGACTAACCCACCGGGATACTGAACAAGTCTGCTGGCAGCAGGTACCGGTTTGGGGTATGACCAGGAAAACCCATCAGGGTACTAAACAAACCTATTGGCAATGGGGCATTATGCCTGATGAAGGTATGTCTCTCTGTTAAGGTCCTAACCCGCACATGGGTAGATTAATGTATTCGGATGTAATAAAGGTCAATATTAATAAGACCTTTCAATAAAAGAGAATTAGGCGGATGTAAGAAGACCTAATAGAAGCTTCCGCTTCTAG